>PVJX010000715.1:0-76015 GCA_004027295.1 Dolichotis patagonum
CTTGTTGTTGGTAGTGTTTTCTATCTTGGCCATTCTTTCTGGAGTGAGATGGAATCTCAGTGTGGTTTTAATTTGCATTTCTCTCATGACTAATGATGATGAACATTTTTTCATGTATTTATTTGCCATTCGTATTTCTTCATCTGAGAACTGTGTATTCATTTCAGATACCCATTTTTGGATTGGGTCTTTGAATTTCACGGGTCTGATTTTTTAAAATTCTTTATAAGTTCTAGACAGAAGTCCTTTGTCTGAGGGACTGTCCATGAAGATTTTTTCCCAATTTTTGGGTTTTCTTTTCACTCTGCTGGAAATCTCTTTTGATGTGCAGAAACTCTTTAATAAGATATGGTCCCAGTTATTGATTCTGGGAAGTATTTCCTGTGTAGTTTGATTCTTGTTCATGAATTCTCTTCTTACCCCTATATCTTTGAGATTTTTACCCACTTTGTCTTCCAGCAGATTTAGTGTTTCTGTTTTAATATTTAGATCTTTGATCCATTTAGATTTTAGTTTAGTACATGGTGATAGGCATGGGTCTAGTTTTAGTCTTCTGCATATGGATAGCCAGTTTTTACAGCACCATTTGTTAAAGAGACTGTCATTCTTCCAGTGAGGATGTTTGGCCCCTTTATCAAAGATAAGGTGGTTGAGTGAGTTTGTGGTTGTGGTTGTATCTTCCAATCTATTCCATTGATCTTCAGGTCTGTTTTTATTCCACTACCATGTTGATTTTATTATTGTAGCTTTGTAGTATAATTTCAAGTCAGGGATTGTGATGCCTCCTGCCTTGCCTTTGTTGCTTAGAATTGCCTTTGCTATTCTATGTCTCTTTGTCCTTCTTAGAAGTCCTACCGAGCTTCTATTCTTCTATTTCCATTGGTTCTATCTATCACATTGTGTCTTAGTGGCATTTGAATATGTGTGAAAGTATAAACAAAATTTTTTATTGAAAATGAGATATTATAGTACCCATTGATCATTCTCTGTTATTTGGTTCAAAATGCCCTGTAATTCCTTCACTCTTTGAATGGTTTTATACTTTTTTGTTATGTTTGATATTATTGTATTTGAAACTATGCTCAACTATAGCAAAGAAAGAAATATTGTGATAGCTATTGTTAATGTCTGGTCATCTTAATGTTAAGTATTGTGTTGCCTATGTTGTCCGGTTCCGATCTGCTCTGTATTGACCTCTTTTGTCTTATCCTCTTTAAAATAAAATGGAAAAAAAATTTAAAAATTTAAAAAAGTGGGATAAAAAAAACCTGAACTTTCATTAGAAAGAGCTACTGACACACTCTACCATCAGTTACCTAGTGTGGTTTTATATGGGGTTCAAACACTTACTGGGAAATTAACTCAGATGATCATGGAGATCAGGCCAAAGCCAAGAGCAGAAAACTCTCCAGTAACTAAAATGCCAAGAACGAAGGTGATTAGTCCTCTATCATAACACAAGATGAACTTAGCACAATGATTAGGATTCTATAGCAGGACACAAGGGCTACATGGGAGTGGCAGTTCCATTTATAGCTGGTGAAAATAGCTCCATTTTGTCCTAACAAATGACTCTTACAGAGTCAACCATTTCTATTCCTAGCAATAGTTATACATATGGACAGTATTTTTAAGTACAACTAAAAATACAAATGCATATTTACACACTTATTTGTAACACAGATTAAAACCTCAATCCATGTATGAGAGCAGCATAATTACATCCACACACAAGCATTTGCATATGAAAGTCCTTGATTTGCATGGACAATTATGAGTACTCTTTTTTTTGCTGATGCAAATTAAGAAACACCTTTGGCAAATTGGCCTCATAATTTCTAATCATAGATCATTGAGTAGTGTATGCAGTTTTAGAAAAGGAATCGGCATCATTTCAAGAATATAAAGTCATTTAGGCAGATTTTCTCTGGGAGAAGTGCTTGACAGAATAATATTCTCCCCAATAACAATGCTTAAAAATTAAGTATTCAATAATCCAAAGCAGAAGGAAATAAAGGACTAACGATGGTTTTGGGCTAAGCATGGCAGCGTGTACTCTACTTATCTTGACTATTTTATGGAGACTTTTATAAATGTTTCATTCCAAGCAATCAGAGAGCTCCTTGTTTATAATCTTTCTACGTCAGAGGATTAGAATCTCTGAAAGAGAAGAGAGATAGAATGTCGCTGGTATAGTCCAAAGCATCAAAGCACGTAGTTTAGAAGGCAAAGGGCATGCTAGGCACTTACAACTGTATTCCCCAGGTGTCTGTCTCTTCAAATAAACTTTAGTGTGAGTTAAGTATCTCCTAAGGGAGAATGAAACCCACACTGGGATTGTAGCAGCTGTCAAAAAGCGCAACATCTCTCAAAAGACTGATCATTTAAAATGATCTTTAATGTCAACTTTGTGTCCAAAGTGGTTGGTCTGTCTTGAGGTGTTTCCATTCAGTTCTTGGTTAGTTAAATATGTGAAATTATGTCTTGTTATGAGCAGGAGGAGAACATTTTCAGTTCTGTCATTTATGTACTTTCAGTAATTACACTTCATTTAGTGGGTCATGAGAAATGACATTTTGTTTCTAAGTGAATAGAGTTATAATGAATTCACCTCTGGTAGTTAAATGTTAGGCCTCTAAGACTGGGGTGACACTGCCCTTATAAAATAACTTTGGAGGAAGCCTTTGTGCCCCTGTTTAAGAATATAGCCACCTTGAACACATAAAATGATTCTTCTATTCAAAGGGAGAGTGAAAAAAATCAGTCTTCCAAAGAGCATTGGAAAGAGCATTTGAAAACTGCCCAGGACTTATAACCGTAATTGAGTGGCTCAGAGACCAGGTAGGACATATTGCCAGATGGGTGGGTCAGACCCTTCTCCCCAGCTTACTGCCAGGCCTATGTAGATTTGTCTCTTCCAGTAGGAATTCTGGGTTTTGTTCTCCCCACACTTTCTCCTGACATTTACCATATTTTCTCTTTTTCCTCCTCTCTCTCCCTCTCCCTCCCTCTCTTTCTCTCTCATGCTCTTCCTCTGTCTTCATCTCTATATATGCATGGGTGTGTTTGCATTCAAATTTATTACCATCTGCAGTAATAGTAAAGCTTTTATTCTCACTCTCATAGGAATGGTGTTTGAAATGTAAAGGACTTTTGTGAGCATGCTAAAGGATACAAGAGTATTTTATATCTTGGTGTGTGTTATCTTCGAGTAATCTTGTCGTAAGGTGAGGCCAGTATGATGGTCTCTGATGTATAGACAAGAAAACTGTGTCTGGGAGGTTTTAAAGGATCTTTGGAGAAAGTAACACTAGTCACTGTGAGAAACAGGGTGAGTCTTAACCTTAAGGGCTTCTAGTTTGGTGTTCATCATGGTACCAAACGGCTGCATTCAATAACAGGCAACATAACCTCAGATAAAGCATGGAGTTCATATCAATACCTGTGAGAATGAATGTTTCTTCCTTAGACATTACTAAATGTGCCTAAAGCAAGTACAGTTGTTGGTATCAACTCTTAATCCACGTGTGACATCTTCGAAATGATGGAAGAAAGAACTAGCGTTTAGAAAATAAGATTTTCATTTTAAGTACTGTTTATGCAGTGATTATATCTGCTATATGTAGCACATTTTGAGATGCACGTGAAAAATTATGGGGGTATCATCGATATTTCTCTCACTGCACAGTCGCAATCACACTCACACAGGAGGGCTCAGTCTTTCACTGATGCAGAGAGTTCCCAGCCTATCTCCCACTCACACATTTTCTTCAAGAGACACTTCAGTTCCCCAATTTTCCCTGCAGCCCCGTCTACTGCTCCAGCACACACTGGCTGAAGTTGTCTGGCCTCTTCTGGGTCCTAACATGATTCTTGTGTTTGTCTATCGTTTCCTGTTTGTTTTTTGTCCCTACAACCAGATTATGGGCATCTAGAGTGGAGGGACAGTTCCTGAGCTCCTTTATGTCTCTCAAGAGCAAATAGGTACTAAATACTACACAGTTTTCAAATTAATAATAGAGTCAAAATGAACAGGTTTTCTGTTGAATTTCACAGCTTTTTGTAGGCACCTCAGTGCAGAAGCAGGAGAGCATACAGATGGAAGAGCATTTGTGACAAGGTGAGTGAGAAGCAACATCTTGAAGAAAACAAATGAAATAATGGCGATGAGGATGGGCTTCCCCGGCATCCTCACGTGGACACGAATGGAACAGAATGCAAGATTTTTATGTCACCCATGAAGTCAGCACAGTGCATGGTGGAGAACACCACAAGTCATTTTTCATCAACCTAATGAAGAGAAGATATTTACAGACTGGTAAATATTTCTACATCCCCGACTCCCTCCCAACTTACCATTTAGTTGGCCAGCTGCCTCGCTAGCCTGTAGATGAAGGTCAGTGAAGATAAAACTGTGGAAAGTTTGAGAAGATAGATAATCCCCTACAGATGAATGAGCCACAAGGCTAGTAGCTGTTCTTCAGCCTTCAGAACTTGGCAGGAGAACTTGGCTGGTGCTTTGGAGCTGAGGAAAGCCTGCAGGAGCACTTGAAACAGGTAACAGCTTTTCGTAACAGGTGAAGAGATTTCCGCGCACACTCAGGGGCTGCAAGGACACAGGCTTGGGTCTGTACTTTCCCTGCATTTGGCTGAGGTTTTGCATGGGATCCAGGGGAGGATATACTTGAAACAAACAAACAAACAAACAAACAAGGAAAGGATTTTTTTAAAGGCACATAAAATGGGAAACAAAGGATGCAAATCTCTCCTTTTGTTAAACACTAGCTGGTTTTCACCTGTGCTGCTTTCACATCCCAACCAGGCCAGGCATCAGGGTTTGTGTGGAAGGTTACCAGCAGGATCCAGCACCCCGAGGACTCCACATCGTCTCCTCAGCTTTTAGGACAAACTAATGAAGACCGTGCACACAAGATCCCGGGTTCTAGCAGATACGAATTCAAACTTAATGTTACCCAAGATGCCTAAAAATCACGTCGCAGAGAATAATTTTACATGAGGATAAATTAATAATACATTTGCTAGTTAGCCAGCAGGTAAATGATGAGTCCTGGAAACTGTTCCTCCTGAAATCCTATCTTTCTGTGCAAGATTGGGCCCACCATGCAGGCAGGGCTGCTCCCCAAGCGTAGCTTCAGTACTCCTGCACTGGTGTAGTGTTCCTTTCCCATTAGAGCTTTTCAACCAGGAGAGCTAATATCTGAATATATTAGTCTACACCTTTACTTCAAACTTAACAGGACCAAGGCTCGGCGGAGCTGTTTGCCTGCGTCGAGTGCTAACGGGGGTAACCGCAGTGGTGGTGGGAAAGATGCAGCCCTAAGCCGGGGAGTGGCTGCATGAAACTTGTATAAACAGCAGAGCAGGAATCTTAGGAAGACGGATTAAAAAAATGGTAACAGGTCCTCAAGAAGACGCATTTCTTTTTTACAACATTTACTAAATAGTAAGCATCCAATGTTACTTTAAAAAAAAAAAAGACCCAAATGCAAGTACTGGTAAGATTATTAGTGGAAACGGAAACTGACAAACAGGTTCTGATACAGTTGAGGACTTAAATTAGACTCCAGATTTTCAAAGGATGACATGCCTTCTTCCTTCCATCAGGCCCCTTTCAGTCGTCATCTCCTCCATGTGGCTTTCCTGGACCATCATACCCAGTGCATAGCAATGCGTGTCCCATTCTTCTGTATTCCCCGATCTGTTTTGCTTGCCCCACTTTTCTTCATAGGATTTATGGCAACTATTTGTTTACAGTTTTGTTTTTTAAAAGATCACTTTCAAGTATAATATCAGGTGTATGTAGGTAAGAATCTTACCTTGTGTATGTTTGCGCTCTGCTACTTGTGCTGTTCCTAGGGCAGGGCCTAAGACTCGGTGGGCAGCTAAGGAGTAAGCCAAGGAAGCCATCCTCCCCGAGGGAAGTGCACTGAGAACTGGGAAGTGCAGAATTCTTGATTGAAAACAAATTCATATTTTCTGGATAATTTGGTTTTCTCCACTGGGTTCTATGTGTTATCTATAATATTGCATTGAGTTAAAAGAGATCAGGAGTAGAAGTAATGTTGTATTTCTCCAAGGAAGAAACTGGACTAACCTGTCTTTGAATTTCTTCTGATCTATTTTCCTGTGACCTAGTAATTCTAAGATTTCATGATCTAACTGTTGCATTTTCTCCCAGAGTGAACCTTAGGCTTTCAAATCAAATTATACAGCTCAATTTTGCATGAAATCTAGAGATGATGAACATTTTTGATGTTTACATGTCCACGCTCATATATGCATCTATAAAACAAAAAGATTGTTGTTGACCTTATTAGTGTACTTGTTATTCTGTACTGGCAAGTTGGCTCATAGCTACAGTTGAACCAAGAGGAAAGATGTTCAAAGTAGTTCCACTAATGTCTTTTTCTACCTGTTATTTAGAGAACTTGACTGCATGCAATAGACAGTTCCTTGACTCTTATTTAGAAAAAGCTTTGTGCTTGAATCAATATGATATTTAGCTTTGTCGGTATTGAAGATCTTTCTACTGTTCTCACTAATTGCTTTGCTATTCTGTAAAAGTACAAAGTGTTAGCTATTTATTAATAAATCTGCTTTTCTAGTAGGGGTGCATCTTTCTTGTTTATCACGTACCAACAGTAAAAATGTATCAGAACTCTGAAGAGGGCACGTAACGAAGGACTCTGTCAGTGTGTGGTTTATCTGTTGATTAAAAGCAGGTAACAGAATGTCCCAGAAGGACAATACCCTCCCAAGTCTTCCAAAGCCCTCATTGCTAGTGGTTATTTTTGCAAGAATTAGAGGTCGTCCGGAATAATCATTTATTAAGTTCTTGTGAAACACGGACATACAGAATTAAGAAGGAACTTTTGAAAGCCTGTCACAGTCAACCACTGGACCAAGCTTGCATAGAATTCGTGAAATTAAATAAACAAAGCACATTCATTTGATTTTCCAGCATAACTAAACTGAGAGAGGTGGCTTTACAAACAGATCTCCCCTCTCTTCTGTTCGGCAGTGTGTGATGGAGAAAACAGGACTCCGTTTTTATCCATCAACAAGGCTGTGCTAGAAGCACAGACCAGTGCACCGAGCCATTGTGGAAAGCAACAAGATTGATTCCTCAGGTGCTGAGGACTAACGGGGACTGTACTCTTCTGTTATAACTAGCCACTATTCCCAAATTTAGTGCTGTATGACATTACTGTGAAGAACACTTCAGGGAGCACTGAGAAAACCTATATAGGCCCATGATCCTTCCTATCTGCTTACCCTAGTTTCTGAAATCATCCCCATGTCATTCAGTCCTAAGGACAAAGATTGCTTGTATTACCTGTGTTTTTCCCTCGTCCTATGTAAGGTTGTGTCTAAAGATAAATCCCAGAAACAGAACTGTATCCAGGCAACAAATATCATGTAGCTATCGGAAATTTAGAAGATCCACATGCGACTGTGGGGCCTCCAGTTAGTCCAGAAAGACAGCACTACTCTCCTCTCTAACAACAAAACAAACAAAAGCCACAAAACAAACAAATAATTAACAAAAAGAAACCCAAAGCTTTCAGAACACATGAACCAATGCTTAGTCCTATGTGCCAAAGAAAAAGGGAAAAAAACCAGTGACTTCTGTTCTTCGCGGAATGCATGTGTATAAATAAATAACTGCACACATGCAATATGCCAATTAGGGAACTCATTATGTTGCTTAAGGTTTATATAGAAATGGGTGATGCAGTGGGTTTGAAGGAAAAGATCGGTGAGACTATATGGAGAAGGCAATTTCAGAGTAAGACTTCTAAAGGTAAGATGAGGTCAGCACATAGACCAGACCATTTGCAGTTCTGCAGAGGGGACACAGCAAGCATATCTCCCGGGGCCTGCCACTCCTCCTGCACCTGCTGCCACCATTCCCACCCCAGTGCGACACGTCTTAAGAATATTTATACAAATTATTTTATTAGACCTTGGACCACCTTCAATGATATGTGTAGAGGAATAACTGGCCAAGCACCACAGAAAATTACTTGGTTGATGATTTTTTTTAACTTTTCCTAGTAGAGTGCATCGCAGTATTCTACATGCATAAGAAAGAGGACAAAGTATCGGAAGCTATGGGTGTTTTAGCACAGGAAGACAATTTTCTAGCTGAGCAAAGCTAGGTTAGATATTCATCAAAGGTTTCCTCTTCGTCCTGGTCATAACTGTAGACTGCTTTTTCCTCCTAGTCTTTGGAGAAATGAGATAGGACCAAGTGATGAAGTTCTGCTCAGCAGACTATTGATGGGATTGCTGAGTGGATACCACTCCTCCCACTGACTGATACATATCTTCCTACATGTGTCTCCCTGTGCTTTCCCCATCCACACTCTGAACTGGGAGAGCTCTGCAACTATGAAGAAGCACAGAGTCAAAGGTGGAAGGATGCTGAACCTCCCAATGACAACATCAAAGTCTACCTGTCACCGTGGAACTGTTGTGCAAGTATTAAGCTATTATATTTTGGGAGTTATTTCTTAAAGTCATTGATCTACCATCATTAATATAGTAAGAGACGTATTATCTTCCCAGGTTTACAAATGAAGAAAGAATTATTCATAGAAAAGAAACCTTGCCTAAGGCAGAATGGCTAATAAACCATAGAAATGCCAGCTGACCTCAGATTATGTAATTCTAGAGCTGTGATTCTTACTATTCTCCATAATATCTCCACTTAGAGGACAGAGTTCAGTTTTTTGGCCTTCTGATTTTTTGGCTGGTGATGAGGTAAATTTAATCAGCTAAATATGCATTGACTCTGAGAATAAAGTCCCATGATTGTGCTACCTTTAAAAGCTGATTATTATTCACCCTTCTGGCTATGGCTAGAGGACTGTCACAGCACAGCTCTGTTTTCTCTGACCCAGTACCCGAAAATAGCCATTTTCTATTTGGATTAGAGGTTTGCTACTCAAAATATAATCCACGTACCAATGGTACAGGTTTTTCTCAGCAGTTACTATAATTTTAGAATCATGGGGCCCACTCCACACTACGGAACCAAAATCTGCATCTTAGCAGTGTCCCCCGTTGACTTCTAAGCATATTAAATTTTGAGGAGTGCAAGGCAACAGGACAGATAGACACTGAGATTTGCCTTCTGGAAATACAGCTCCCTTGATACTTGCTTTTTTCAGTCTGCATCTTCCTCTCGGTAAGTCTCCACACATTTTCCTAACTTGACTGCGTGCTCATCTGGCTGGGACTATGTTAGCTTAGACATACCTGTGTTAACTCATATCTGGCCTGGTTTTGACTTTTTTTACATGATCTAATTGGGGCCACAAGCAGGTGTCAGCTCTTGTCTATTAAATATACTTTACAAGAAATATTCCAGGTGGTGCGTGATTATTGGTATCCTAGCTTATCAAAATGTTACATTAGTTTCTGTTACTGAATGGGAATCTTTGGTCAATGAGCCCTACATGAGTCAATTACTATGCAGGTCAGTATTAAGGAAGAGATCATGACACAAGGAGTCATCCCGAGAAGGTCCACTGAGTTAGGCACCTATTTCCAATTGTTTAAGTTCACATTAGAAGTAGATGATCTTCCATTGTGCATCATGCTTCCCGCCTGCACTTCTTGTATTGCACTACAGCACTGAACTAGGTGGCCCGAGCATTTGAGTACCACAGAGTTTTAGACTCTAGACCTAAAATTCAAATACTGAAATAATGCGGGCTGCATATTTACAGGGAATTTGAAAATGCAATGCATCATTCTCTTACTGCTAATGAAAATGGATTTGGGTGGCGTCGTTGTCTCTGAAACACAGTGGAAAAAAATATGGGGATTGGGTCTGATGACCAGATTTCGCTTCTGGCTCAAATCTTACTTGTTCTTTGAGTTTGAGCAAGTTGTTTACTCTCTGTGCATAGAAGCTTTGTGATGTTAAATAAATAAGACAAGGAAGTACTTGGAAGAGGACAGACCACAGTACAGGCTCATCGCTCATCAAGGAAGACAGGCGTCCTTTTCTATCATGCCTTTGCTGCCATTGTCATCTTCAGTAGGTGTGCAGGAAGGAGTTAGGGCAAATTCTTCATCTTTCACTGAAATGTTTCCTTCTGTTTCCCCACTGAAAAGCGTATGGTTTAGGGGTTGGAAACAACCAGTTTGGATGACAATAAGTCCACCCATGGCTATCCCTGGGGCTAAGAGGCCACACAAGAGCATTGGACATACAAATTAAGAGTCAAGTGGCAAACTAGTCTTGCTGAATATTGTTCTTGCCGATAAACTGGCTTTCCTAAAATTTTTAGTTTATTTTTCTCCTCATGCTTACAAACAGCCAAAGCATTCTTGACTTGATCCAGGACATAAAACCAAAATGTAGCCTGTGCCTCTGTTAGTCACTGACTTTGGAAGTTCTGCATAGAGAGCAACCTTTGTATTGTTTTTTATAGTGATCAGTGCTGGTATGATAAGGAGCAACAACTTAGTTGTCAACTATAATGGCTCAGATGCTTCTTAAGACTTAAGTGTCTTGTGTGATTCTGATATTTCATCTCACATTTTCCTCTTCTGTGTTGTGCAATCATTCATTAATGATACCAAAAATGTAACTCACTTACAGGGTGTTGTGTCCTCTTCAAATCTTCTCAAAACTGATTTAATACCATTTTATGGGCCTATGCAATTCATCCAAACTCTTAAATCATTTTTCTTTCCCCAGCTTAAAGCTTTTCAATTCTATACCTCCACTGATAAAGCTTACCATTATAGCTCTTAGACATGGAAGAGAAAATCACTGCTGTGTTGTTGCCATGTTTATTATCCTATGTTTTTTGAGGACATTGAGAGAAGTAAAACAACCAACATTTACCAAATTCTAGCTTCATTTTTAGAAAATGTCTTTGAACAAGAAATGACAATTGTAGCCAAGTTAACTTGACTTCCTTCCAGTATATTTTCAGCGGCATTATTTTCAGAATAACCAAAACTGCACATAGAACATATTACTTTGCTTCAAATGCAAATATTGAAAAACAAACAAAAATGTTTCTATTATTCATTCCTATAAAACAAAATCAAGTGTTTTACATTTACCCCATTCTATGTCATTTAAAAAACCCACTACTTTTTTATTCAGGGAAACTACTTTTTTAGTTTTTGCCTTTCTATTTTTTAATTTTTTAAAATTTATCTTATTTTATTTTAAAGAGGATAAAACAATAAAACCAATCAAAACAAACCAGTGTAAGAGATATAGGACTTCAAAATATTACAAAATCAACAATAGTTATCATAATGCCTTTTAATGTCTTCAAAATAGCTGTAGATAACTTTGGACATATTAAAATCAAACAGAACAGAATAGGAACAATAAAAACAAAACAGTGAATGCAATAAAGGACTTCAAAACAAGCCAGTAGTAAATCCAAAATTGCTACCATAATATATCTTGCCATCTTTGAAATAGCTGCTTCTGCCATTGGATTTGACATAAACAAAACCCAAGAGAATAAAATCCAACCCAACAAAACAAGGGAAATGATATAGGACCTCAAAACAAGACCATAGGAAATCAATAATGGCTGCAGCCCTCAGAAGGAGATCCTCCCTAGATGTTACACTGTGTATCACTATCCTCTGAACCTATGATTAGACCACTGGCCCTAGACCTGCAATGTTAGTGAAACACCAAAACACCACAGGCATCCAACTGCATTTCACATTGATAGCTATCACCACAGCCTGTGTTTTTCCAGATAAACCAGTTGCTTATGGGTGAGGGAAGGAGGAATTGGTACTTCTTGTTAGTCAGCCTGAGTGCCGGGAGAGGCCTGGGTCTGGCCATTTCTAGACTACTGGTAGCCAGCCCACGATGCTGGTTCCCAGCCTGGGCTTGCTTGCTGGTGTGGCCCTGCACACCAGGTCTCCCCAGTGGTCTCTCCCCTCTGGTCTGCAAATGGCAGTAACTAATGGGGACTGGCTTGGGTCTGGCTATTCCCGGTCTGGTGGCGGCCAGCACATGGCCCTGGTTCCCAGGCTCTAGTTTTTGCCTTTCAAAATATATCAATTGTAGTTCATTTCCACTCTTTTCCTAATATTTTTATTCTTTTTGTATAATTATGTGGCATCTTTTGTAGCCTTTGAGAATGAGCACCGAAGGGGGCTTCTGACCAAAACCTCTCAGTAAACAGACCTTCTCCATCCTACAAACACAGGGAACAAATTTCTTCCAATGTCTGATGAACTTTGAAAGTAAGTCTTTCCTGGTTAGCTGCAAATGCAGCTGCAGCCCTGGTAGACATCTTGTAAGATCCTTAGGAGGCCGGATAAACTGCAGATCTTTGACTCAGAAACTGTGACTAAACAAATGTGTGTTGTTTGGAGCTGCTAAATGTACAGGAATATTGCTATGTATCAATGGAGCAACCATGTAGGGAGTGCTTCGCTGAATATTGATCTCCACAGTTGTAAAACATAAATAGAAATATGTACCCTAGTTTAGCCATGAAACTTGGCAAGCTTAGAGTTAAAATGAGAATAATAATAAGACATGAAACCACTTTATAACACTACCCAAGCACTGCAGTTTTAAGGGGGATACTTTACAGATGTGAGGTAATTATGTATTAGTCCAATAACACATTTAAAGATATAATAATATCATCCTTATTTTATAGCAATGTGACATACTATAATTGTCTTTACAGATAAAGAATCTAAATATCAGAAAAGTCAAATCATAATAGTATAAGGCAACTTGGATCGTAAAAATAGGGCCAAGATTTACACTCACAAATACTGATTTACAAATCCTGGGCATTTTCCATTGATGACTAATGAAATGAAGTATGTTAAAATGTACCTGTCTCAGCAACGAGAGAGTGTCTTAGTTACTTTTCTCTCATTGCTGAGACAAAGTACTCTGATACCCAGAGTCAAAGGGAAGAAGATTTATTTAGGTCATAGTTTGTAGAGGTTTCTGTTCATAGTTGACCGGCTCTAAGGCACAGTAGCTTCGCAGAGGAGAACAATTTATGATGGGGAGAATAGAGCAAAACAACAAGAGAAGACAAAGCCTCTTTCTGTCCCTTTTATCTCATCCAGACTATCCAAAATCGGGTGGTACCAAATCAATCAGAGGACTGATTTAACAGTCACACACTCTTAACCACAGCATCACACACTCCAGACCCAGCCACCTCTGAAAAAGCCCTAAGACCACATGAAGTTTTGAGGGGACATCTACACGCAAAACACAACATACCTATGAACCCATACCTACATCTGCGTCTTTTTAGGGGTCACCAGGCAGATGGAACATTTTGAAATAATGGTATGTTGCAGCTGTAGGTCTAATGAAGTAGACCTATTTCCATAGACTGTCACATATAGTACGTCCCTTAACAACCTTCACGCAAAACAAAATTTACCAAGGGTTTACTATGTGCTAAACTGTCTTCTGAGCATGTAACACATTATTATAATTAAGAGGTGGGAAGCAGTATGTCTGACAGACACTGTCCGTAGCATTTTCACCTTCATGTAGCTTTCTTTAGTCTCAGAAATTGAATAAATAAACCCAGAAACCTTATTTTGTTTCATTATGCTAAGAGCTGGAGGCCAGACAAACTTTTATGG
Organism: Dolichotis patagonum; assembly: GCA_004027295.1. Taxonomy (NCBI): domain Eukaryota; kingdom Metazoa; phylum Chordata; class Mammalia; order Rodentia; family Caviidae; genus Dolichotis; species Dolichotis patagonum. The sequence continues at coordinate 13,657 of PVJX010000715.1, forward strand.
AAACCGAATAAATATCAAGGAGGCATAGATAAGTTGTGTGGATTGCACAGCGGCAGACAGTATGAATCTTTAAGGCCTGCTTTGTCCATGGGAAAAAGAACTCTGTCATTCATTACTCATTCTTTCCTAGGGAAGAACCCAAAATGCAATGATCTATTTTAGCAGCAAATGGACTCATGATTCCGAAAAAAAAAAAGGCTCATTCTGTATCTATATTATATATTGATTGATTTGATTTGAAGTGCTTTAACCCATCACTTTTGGATGGTGATAGAAATATAGGTCAGGAAAATTTTGAAGGTCCAGATGAACAGGAACATGCAACAAATAAGTACCTTATCTTGGTGAATAATTTATATTCTAATCGGGAAGGAGCAGAAAGTCCATTTTGGCACCAGGGCTAGACTACATTGTTCTACTTTTTTTTTTTTTTATTTCATCAAAACAGTTGATATTGCAAACCCCATAGGTCTCTATGCACAGTTCTGAATCAACCAGGAAGTAGAAAGCAAAAGTGATGAGTAATTGTCACCCAGAGTCCTGGCTCTTAGCTCTTATGAATTCTTTCTTGTTTGCCCACTTTGGAGAATGCATTTACTGAGTTCTTTTTATAAACATGAAAATGAGTTCCAGATTCATATTGCTTCTCACTCATCTACTGCCAGGCCAACTGCTGCCAATTGCCAACTGTTTACCAGGCATTCTCAAATTAAATGCCCTATTATACGTTGAAATTAAACACGTTGATTCCTAAAAGGTGATGATGAATATCACAGAGAACTTCGTATACTTTATAACTTCCAATCCTCTTTGCCAGAGGACCCTGCTGAGACCATAGTATTGTGTTTTTCATCAGTACTCAAAGTGATTCTTATGTAGCAAGAATGTTTAATAAAGCGTACCTAATTCAAGGGGGTAAATGAACCCTCAATCACTCCTTGGTAATGTCTTTTCTTTCTCCTTAATGATTCATAGTGTTCTGTGAAAACCACGCTAGAATCTGGACCTATGCACCAGCCATCTCTGGAGTTAGGGATGTTTGAACTCTAGAATTAATCCCTACTCTCACACTGACTTTGCAACAAGCCTCTGAGTATATCACAATCCAGCTTAAATCCAATTTTTTCCTTTTTTTAAAAAAAATTTCTTACTGTGGAGAATTAGAAAGATGAACAGAATAAGGGCCTATAATTTTATGAAACTTCAGATATACATTCTTGCTGTCAACAATCTGACCATTCAGAGATGATTTTGTTTCACCTATATTCATTTTCCCTTACTTGTATTTCTTTAGAAACTCATTTCAAATATTGTATCATTTCATTCATACATATTTTATCATGACAGTGTAAAATATAATAAAATGCTATTTAAAAATACCATCATTACATATACAAAGTAAACAACAATTCCTTGTTACTACCAAATTTCTGGAAAGTTTTTTTTTATCAAATGACTGTCTATCTGTCTGTCTGTCTATTTACCTATATATTATCATCCATCTCAGATACAATGATCATGTTCCAAGTGAAGAGTATGCATCGGATTTGATTGATTTACCTCTTAGGTCTGTTTGATGTTCCCACCTCCATTTCTTATTTTCTCTTTTCTATTTACTTATTAAAGAAACAAGGTTTTTTTCTGTAACTTTTAGCACAGATACTGAGATTGCATTTTCTCTGTTCCTCTTATACTCTGTTGTTAAAATTTATATCTAAAACATTCCTCAAACCTCTCATGAATTTAGAGGTGGGACTTTTGGGGGGTGATTACATCATGGGTCACTGCAGTCATTTTTGGACTAACCCACTTATGGGTTCATAGCTGTTGGGAGGTGAGCTAAGTCACCTCACAAGGCGGCGGTCGTTTCTGAGAGCATGACCTGGGAGGTGGACTCTTGCTCCTGCTCCTCCCTTACCCCCTCTCTGTGCTTCTTGGATGTTCATGGTTAAGCAGCTTTCTTTTTATGCCCTTCCCCCATGCATTTTCTGCCTTGGGGCCAGATACCAGAAATTTTGTCCCCGCGATGAACAAGTGACTAATACAGAAAACTGCCACCAGAGAAGTGGGTTTGTTGTTCTGACTGTACCTGACAATGTGGCTAAGAAAGCTTTTCATCTTGGTTACTTTTCTCTCACTGCTGAGACAAATACCTGACACCCAGAATGAAGGAAGGAAAGGGTTATTTAGCTCAGAGTTTGTGGAGCTTTCAGTCCACAATCAGCCGGCTCCAAGGCAGGGTGGCGTGACACAGGGGCAACACTTGAAGGCAGCAGAAGACAGCAAAGCAACAAGAGTAAAAGGGGCAAAAGGGCAAGGGGGAGCAGGCTGCTTTCCTTCCCTTACACCGCATGCAGCTCCTCTCCACAGGGCAGTGTAGCATGCACGCTGGTAGGCCCAGTGCTAAACCATGAGCCAGTCACAGACTCTAGATTCAGCCTCCTTTGAAAGCCCCCCATGACTGCATGAGGCTTTGGAGGGACAACCAAACACACACACGTTTGTGGGAGGAATTTAGAAGGGTTTGGGGATGCTGAACAATACTAGAACGTTCAAGAGCATTGTTGTGAGAATTCTTCATGTACTATACTCGTCAGTACTCAAAAGACCAAAATTCTGGTAGCAGTGTTGGCAAGTAAAGGTGAAGCTTAGGAGGTTTCAGTGGGAATCAAGAACTGACTAGCAGATGGACTAGACGCCATCTGTGCTGGACTCTGGCAGGATGGTCTACATTTGACCTACGTCCTAAGACTTTGTGGGAGATTGAGGGAAGCAGAATAATTCATCTGGAGGAGAACGTGCCATACTTTTCTTTCTTGGAGCTAGCCAACCATGCACGAACTGAACCCCATGAAACCATTAAATGAATCACTAAGTTGGGACATTGAGTATCCCAGGATTGGGAAGTGATTAATATATCTATAAATGGACATCCGAGTTAGTTGTTCAGCTTTTATTCTTAGTTATGAGCAAGCACACTTCAGAGGTAGCATTGTTTACTCCCACTAGGAGGCATAGTTTCTCTACACTTACTCTAGTTTTACTGGTAACATGAGCTATTACTGATTGTTGACATTTAAGTGCACAGTTTAATTATAGTGCATTAATTATAGTGCATTATATATGAGACGATGTCTTCCAAATTTTTCCATTCCTTCTTCACTAATCAATGCCTTATTTTCCATGTGGCGTGTTGTTTTTGGAAAAGGCAAGAGAGATACTAAATTTTCCTTCTTTATTTATGTTTTTAATACAATTATTATACTCCTGGGTATCTTTTAAAGATGACCATGAGTTTTTCAAATTAAGTATAAAGATAAACTTTTAATACTTAAACTTAATTGAAATGTTTCCACCTATTGTCCATAGTATCCTCAGTGTTGCTTACATTTGCTTATTTTCGCTCTGTATTTTTTTTTTTTTTTAGTGTCTTGGTTCATTTCCTGCTTTTCCATCCACACTATGTACAAAATGTAGTTTGTGAACCCTGCACCATTCAAATACCTGTCGTTTCTACCCTGCTCAAATCACATCTGAAGGAATATGAGATGTACGTATAAATTGCCCTATGTCAGTTATGATTCTGTTGATGTTCTGTAGATGGACAGCTATATGAGTCTGGAGTTAGAGTTGGAAATCAAAGTTCAGGAATCACTTTCCTCCAAGTGCCATATAAAAGCCATAAAAAGTGTTTCCCTGGGAAGACTGAGGAAAGAAGAAGGTCATGTCTGCATATTACACAAAGGTTTAATGAGTGGGCCGAGAGAATGAAGCAAAGACACCAAAGGTGTCAAGAGAGGATATTTAGCCACGTACAGGGATATTTTAGAAATGAGAGAGAAGGAAAGGAAGTCTTTGGAGGATATCCACTGGACAAGGGCTTACAGCTTCTTTTGAAAATACTTTTAAAGACATAATTGGCGACTTTCATCAGATAAAGAGACCAGCCCAGGGTTTGGTAACCTGCCCCATAATCAAAGTGAGTGAGGAGCTGACTGAAGAGCCAGGTCCTGGTTGTCAGACTCCAAATACTTGATTCTGGCCACTGTGCAATGCTGATCAATCAACGGCATTGTCATTTCATGGCAAATTGCTGTCCACATTATCTCTGGAAGCCTGATTCATTATAACGTCTGCCTAGCTAGATGGGACTTAGAGTCTCCTGGAAAGTCTCCAAAGCCTGCAGTGCAGATCTGAAATCTCCACACTCCTGGCTTCTTATAAAATGTTAGGAAGGAAACCAAACACACTGGCTTTTGTGACGTTTGCATCCTCTGCTCCAAGTAGAATTCCTCTATCACAGATGACCCAGGGTAAAGTAGTGTTCATCCATCTATCCATCTACCCATCCACCCATCCACCTATCTGCTCATCCATCCAACCATCCATCCACCCATCCATCCACCCACCCACCCATCCATCCACCCATCCACCCATCCACCCACCCACCCACCCATCCACCCATCCACCCATCCACCCATCCACCCATCCATATTCATCCATCCATCCATCCATCCATCCACCCATCTACCCACCCATCCATCCACCCATCCATCCACCCATCCATCTACCCATCCATCCATCCATCCATCCATCCATCCATCCTTTACACACTCATTTGGCAAGCACAGTGCCTTTGCTCATGCTTTTCCTTCCTGCTAAGGCCCCTTATCTTTTACATTTTCTGGAAAGCTCCTAAATTTCAACTGTATTGTTATTGCCACATAGAATAAATGGCCTCCTTTGTACTCTGCTAACATTTTCTTCCTACTATGGTTCTATCATTACACGTCATGTTGAAATTACCCACTTTCTCTTTAAATAAGGACTCTTAATAAGGAGAAATACTTTAAAAATTGCTTTGTCATACATACATATGAGTTCAAGCACAAATATTTGTCATAGTGAATTTTTGTTTAGATCTTAGTATATGAAAACCACTTAATCCTGTTTGAGTTTGAGCTGTCCAAATGTTTAGGGATTGGTAAGGTCTGAAATACCAAGGAGACAGAATAGAACTCTCAAGCTTTTATGGTTCACTTGACTTAGCCTCTACTCATCTATCTATGACATTTAATATAAACCCACCTCATGAGTGTGGTGTCCCGTCTGAACACGTAGGGGAAGAAGAGTATACATAGCACATTCAAAGAGTTCCATAAAGAATCTATAGATAACATTTTCACATTTAAGGGTGCAATTCAATCCTCTTTCATTGTTGCTCTCATCTCTTCTGTGTGGTTGTTTTTTTGTGCATTTTAACATTGACTGCTTATAAAACTCAGCGGATGCTAGATAGAACTATTTCCTATTGATGTGATCTTTGCCTTGTGCATTTTGAGTTACAATCTGCAAGCAAAGGGCCAAGGGCGTGACTTGCATTTATGTGTTGTCTGCAAAATTTTTAGATTGGAGCTGCCACATTGAACCTAACTGAATGTTCAAGGAGGAGCAGACACTTACAGAGAGCCTGCCTGTCCGTACCTACATAGCATACTCACTCGGGGACAAGACAAAAGCTTTCCAATGGGCCCACCAGAATGTGCCAAGGCCATTTTAGATAGATAGATCGGTCAATCAATCAAATCAATCAATCAATGCAAACACCTCTATGGGTTTAGATTATTCCCAAAGTTTTCATATTATTAACAGTGAAAAAACACTGTCTGAAAAAAACAAACAGTGAAAAAAAAGATCCTATCATGGTGAGTTCCCTGAGGTCTCCCTCTAGGAACCCTACAGAATCACAACAATGGGATAATGGTGACTGGGCTTTCCAAGGGAAGTTTTTCCTGCTCCATGGCAGAGCTTGGCTGCGCATTTAGTGTTTGAAAGACTTCCTGTATTTGAAGAGAGATATTCAGCAAAGGATCATTGTGCCTTGAATAATTTTACCACCACCAACAGAGACAAAAAATGACCATCTATTTATATTTCTAAGAATTATTCTTTTTCATTGTGTTCATGAAATGTGATTTCTTGAGAGTCTATAAGAAATGTCATCCCTAAATATTTAATACCATTGGGTTTCCAACTTGAAAAGCAGAGAAAACTTGGAAGAAAAAGAGCACATTTTTAGTGGCAATTCTTTGAATTTTTGATGTTTGCTTCCTTTTCTGAAGACAGTGAGTGCTTCTCAGCACATTAGTCTTGCTGTTATATATTAAACTATCTGGTTAGCCTTTGTGGTTTCATTCACACAGGGCCTCTCTTATAAAATGCGTGGGGTCACTTTTCTCAAATCTGTGGGGCTTTGCTAGGTACATGTTTGTCATTGGTATATATTTGTTTCTCTCTCCAGCTCTATCCTATGAAAACTTTTCAAGGGTCACTTTCAGTAACACTGGATTATGCCTGTTTGTAGCTTATGATATATGACATGTATATGGTGTCAGACCAGGTACCAAAGATTTTAAGGTCATCTACCTTAAAATCTCAGATCAGACAAGGTGACTTTCTGGTGTGTATTTCAAGATGAAATATAAACATTAATGACACCGTAAGAATGATATCTTCTCTACATTAAATATATGATTCCCGTGGCTTTGTTTTAAGATGTAATGCTCCTGTGAATTTTCCTGTAATCTTCTGAGCTTCCAACAATACAATTCAGGGGCCTGAGAAAGCCATGCTGATGAATAAGCAGTGACCATGCTTCCTTCTTTCTTTACTGTAAGAAAACCTTGTGCATAACTGACAGGCATTTCCATCCATTGCCGTGAGATTCAGTACACTGGGCAAAAGCTTTATTCGACAATTTTCCTCCTGATTGGTTTGCAGTCCCTTTGTCCCCTTGCCACTGTGGTGGTAGCTATTTCTAGTGGACTGTTGCTGGTCACTGGGCCAATCTCAAGTCAGGTCTCTGACATTGCCTCTTTAAACACGGTTACCCACTATATCACACATTAGATCAGGAGTCACACTATTTTACATATTTTTTAGTTGTCCCACAGACCTTGATCTGTGTGTTCTATAATGTGTTTGCTATTATTCTTTTTCTCTTTACATGTTAGAGGTTTCTGTTGGCTTGTCTTCAGGCTTGCTGGTTTTTTTCTTAGGGTTTTATCCAGTCTGATAAAATCATCCAACAATCTTCATTTGTGTCATGATATTTTTGATTTTTAGCGTCTCCATTTGATTCTTCCTTAGATTCTCCATATATCTGGATTTTCATGCATGTCATTCTGTGTGGTCCATGTATTATATTAGAGCCCTAAGTGGACTACACAATCAAAGTTTCTTCAAATTCCCAATCTGATCACTGCAACATCTATGAGACAGCTCAGTCACTCTTTCAGATTGTGACTGTTCACCTTTTAGTGTGTCTTGTAATTTTTTGTTGGAAGCCAGACATGATATTTGGATAAAAGGAAATGAAGTAGATCGGTCTTTAGTGTGAGGTTTTATCTTTAGCTAGTTAGAGGTTAGTCTGTGTTGACATTTTCCTATGGCTGTATTGTCAGAAGCTAAAACGTCCCCTAGCGCCTTTGGTTTCTGGCCCTCATTGTCTTTGGGTGAGATTTTCCTTTAGAGTATGAAAGTTTACAATTCCCTCACCAGTGGCCCTCTGCTATTTTGCAGCAAGGGAGGGTTCTACACTACTGTGGTCAGCTCCAGAGAGTGAGTTAGTTGCGTCGGGTTTCCTTTCCCATACCAAAGGCTCGAGGGGTCCAGAGCTGGGTATTACTCTCCCCATGGCCCTTAGGCTCTGGTAAACCCCAGCTGTTTATACTCTGGGATACTCCCTGGAGTGCAAGACTTGTTAGAGAAACAGAGTTCTCAGCACATTTTTAAATGGTGTATTCCTCTCCCTCTGCTGGATATATGAGGAAAGTTTTCTCCAGTCTTTGTGGTAAAAAATTTGGTAGGTTTCCCAGAGATAAAACACCAATAGGAGACTTTCCTGAATATGGGCCTGCCAAGTCTCTCAACTCTCGTGGGCATTTACACAAAACCTTCAATAAACCATCAACTGCAGTTTCAGGAGGTCCTGCTAGTCTAGCTTCATCTGTAGGCTTCTGCTCCCGGTAAGCTGGTGCTCTGTGTCTGTGTGTCGGTCTCGCTGGTTTTCAGGGTAGCAGTTCACCCTGTAACATCAGTTCTCTGAAGGGTCTAAGAAGAATTGTTGGTTTGCAGTTTTCTCAGCTTTCTTATTATTCTGGTAATGGAGGTGATAATTTTCATGTTCTTTACATGTTAGACCAGATACCAAAAATCCATGACCTCCATTTTTAAGAGGAAATGTGCTTTTTTTTCACTGACTCCCATGGACCTGCCACTAAAACATATTATGTAATGTGATAGTTACCGACTACTCTTCTGTAGGCTGAAAGGAGAGGAAATGGTCAGTGGAAGATCACATGTGTAGCAAGTCATTGAGTTAAAATTAGTATTCATTTGTTTGATTCCAAAGCTGATGCTGTATGCATTTGGTTTCCTTAGGAGAAAGATTTTACAATAAATAATGCTGCAAAAGGAAGAATGCCACACAACTAACATCAACTGCTAGGGGCCAGCAGTCCCAGATAAGTGAAATCATCACACCCAGAAAGACAGGAAGAGTGCAGGGAGAGCACGTGGAGGCCCGGGCCTGGGCCCAGGGTGAATTTCTGCAGCAGAGCAGAAGGCTGGAAGGACCAGCTCGGCCCACACAACCTCTGCATTCTTCTCTTCCGCTGTCTTTTTACTTCAGTTTTAATTAAAGGGAGGATATTTTATGAATCTAGGAAACACTATCCTTTCCCAAGGCTAAAAGGATAATCACTTAATCCTTCAATTATGTATCTCCCCAAAGAATGAACAATATTTAATGAACTCCAGGTGCACAGAAATATATCTTCCATTTTAGCAACATGTGCCTCCCTAAAAGTAAAGATTTTCTGGGGTGTAAGGTGGGTTGCCAGTTTTGTAGTGTTGTCTGTTTCAGGGGAAGGTGAAGAGAAGAGTATTGTTGCTCATTTAATGTTCAGCATTATAAAAGCTATGTCTCCATTTCCTCCAAAAACATCTGTTAAACTACAAAGCCGATTCAAGCAAACAAAAGAACTTGAAAGAAAGACCAAATGCTCTGTCTCCAAGAAGACATATTTAGCTTGGCTCTAATTGACATTCACACACATTCAAAAGCAATTAAACTCTCACAAAAGCTACACAACAACGGGAGTCTGGAGCTCTCTTGTTTTTAAGCATTTTAGAGCTCCGTTGCAGGCGAGGAAAGCCTGCAGAGCTGGCTTCCATTAGTTGTTGTATTTCTAGCTCAGTAAGGCAATAAACACCCTTCTCAAACACTGGTGAGGAGGGGTTCAGACTTAAGAAAAAATTATAAAAGAAAAAAGAATTCTTATCTCTTCAGCCACCAGACTAAAGCAGCCCTGGTTCTGGAGGTTTAGCCTAGCTTTCCGATTCCTTTGTGGCACTTAGAAAGTGTGAGGACTTATTTGTTTGCTTGTCTGTTGTATATCTCCTCATTCCAATGTGCATTCAGTGGGAGCAGGAACTTTGCCTGCTATATATCTTTGTACCTTTCCACTTGAGGGGGTTCAATGAATATTTTTAAATGAATAACTGACTGGGATTTCCGTCCCAGAGTAATAGAAATTATAGGCAAAGCTTGCTTGAGTCTTAAGTTTCAGATTACATTTCAGTTTACTTATTTTGCTTCTTGACATCAAAAATTCTAGTGGTACAATGATGGTTGAATTATAATTTTGATGTACATTATACTCTTCTTACCCTCCTTGAACTGATTAAGTTGGAAAGGCATTTTGAGGAATAAGGGGCAAACATTGAAAATAGGAATAGATGTGATTGTTCCAATTTCCTCTTCCTGTCCAGCTCCCAGAACAAAGTCTTCTGATCAGAGAAAGCAGGAAATGAAGGGAAAGCACATTTGCTTGATTTATAACTGTTTTATAACCCTGGTGGGATTTTGAGGGTGGGACTAGAGTGGACAAATATGAGCAGCTGCACAGTGCAGTCCAGTTCGGAGTCTTCATGATAGGTCTGGGACTGGTGAGCTGTCTCTTGGATACAGTGGTAAGGAATTTTACAGGAGAGACGCTCACAGGTGGATTACAGCACAGCGAATGTCTGCTGGCAACTTGGAGCCTCGAGGGTCTCCGGGGGAGACGGCAGAACAGCTTGGTCTTCTAATGCTCGCTCACAAGAGCATCTACTACTAACAAAATGAACAGTGGCAAAGAAAGGAAAGGTGGAGAAGGACTGAACATGGGTAAGAAACCTGAGCATGTGAACAAGGTAGAATCCAACCAGCTGAAGCCTTAGGCAGGAACTCAGACTATTCAACAACGAAACAGGAGTAGATCTTCATGCAGAATCTTGGACCAGAAAATGGTGACAGCACCAAGGGGGCAGATGTGTGCGGACTGTATAGGAACAATGGCTACCTAAAAGACCACCGGGTCAAAAGAGGCTGTAGCTTTGACATTCTGTTTCCCCATTACTGTTTTCATAATGGCTGTTGTTTGATTTTCCTAAAGGTTTGAACCAATGTGTGGAAAAGGAAGGGAAAGAAAGAAATATGGGGTGATTTTAAGAATCTGAATGCAACTACATTATAAACCTGAATTGGCAGAGAAGTGGCTAAATAGGAAGAAATTTACCTGAATGCAACTTGATATCAGTTTTCAGCTATTGAGCAGAAATGGAAGCTTAATGATAGAAATTATATTTGACTATAGAATAATAAGTTACACATTTGCATATATCAGTTTATGATTGTAAATTTGAATCCATTATATGGTTCTAGCAACTTAAATTTTTCTTTTGTGTTTTCAATTCCTTATGATTTTATTTTTTAAAAAATCTATCACTCATTCATATGCTCCGCCTTTGTTTCTGGATCACTCCTCATTCAACTAGATCAGAGATAGCTGTTAAACCAACACTAAAAAGTCAAGAGGCAAAGAAGTGCTTATTCACTGTAGTTAAAAGTATGCTTATCTCCAGCCCTGTCTATCTCTGTTTGTGTTGTTTACTTGCCTGAAATGTTTTCCCCTTCTGGTTCATCAAATCGTATTGATCAAGGCTTCATTCAGGTTTCATCACCTCAATTCAAGTTTTCTCGGTTATTCAAGCCTGTAGTGTAATCCTCCCTCTTGCGGGAGGTGCAGTGTGCACCCCAAAGTTAAGAAGTGAATTATAGTGATTTGTTTTCTTTGTCAATTTTTTTTTTTTGGTACTGGGGATCAAACTCACCACCTTGTATTTGCCAGGCAGGCACCTATGCCACTGAGCTAAATCCCAGGCTGGTGATTTATTTTCTTCTAATAATCTTTTTTTGTTATGCCATTTAGACTCTAGTCTTCCCAAGATCCCTCCATATATACATATATCTGTCTTTGAGGGAACATTCTTGTGAATATGAATACAATATTTTTGACTGGCACAGCCTGCATATTTGCCTCGTAACATGCTGACTTTGAAAATTAAAGTTAAGCAGACTTGCATACACAAGGATCTCCTGTGTAAACCCAACCTACTGATCAATTTCCTTCAAAGACTGTGACCTGTATAAGCCAAATGTGAGATACCATGACCTATATCAACTGCAAAGCACAATTTAATACATAACATGTTATCCAAAGGGAATCATATTGTGTAGATCGCTTGACGCATCAGGCAGGTGGATAAAGTTTACAACCCAAGTTGTTATGATTAGTGTTTCCAATTCTAACAGAGTCACATCAATCAATAGAAGGCCACCTTAGCCCTTGCCAGCACTTCCCTTTTCCCCACTTCCATCCCTTGGAGTCCAGGACCCAAGGACACACTGGGACCCACATCCATTCAGAGAATGAAGTGTGTCTAATCAAAGTGCTAGTGCAATTGCTTGGGTCAAAGCTGTGCTGACAATCAACTGAAGAATTAAAAAAAGAATTAGCTCAAATCCCAGGCTCAGATGTGAAAAAAGATTTGAATTTGCATCAACCCTGTCAGTGTCCCCTTCTGGATGTCGTAATCAGTTGTTTAGTAATCTTTTATTGACATATGCAGATTAGAAATTTTTGAAGTCACTTTTCATAGACACCCAGAGGTGATGGAGATGGATTTGTCCCCATCATCTGATCATCACACTGCCTCCTATTTGGCTTGGCAGGTTTGATAAAAAGCTGCATTTACACATTGGCATATTCTTTGATGGACCCATTTTTAATATTGACAGTGAAAGGTGACTTTCCCAGTTTGGATCTCTGCTTGTTGAAATTTGTTCTCCTGTCTTACTTTACCATTTATATTAACACTGTTTTTCCTATCTTTTGTATCTTTGGTCAAATCTCTAACACTTACTAAGTTTGTTATGTTGCTGTATCTTTACTATAATTCTGGTGACAAATATGTTTTCTATTGTTGGGAATGTGCACTAACTTGGAAAAAAAGAAGAAAAAGAGTCTTCTTTTTTTGGCAGGCTGCCATCATGCTTCCTTTCCCTGAATCCTCAAATGCCCCTTCTTTCCATTAATTGCTTTAAAGAACTTTGTTTTACTCTGCTTCCTAAATAATGACATAGTGATTTGTAGAAGCCGGGAGTGATAGCTAATAAAATTACTCTTTGGTGACAAGGAGAGGACCTTCAGAATTTCAATTGTTAAGACACGGTGACAATTCCACGATCAGACAAGCCCACTTATCTTGGGAGGCTACTCACCCAGGTCTGTCACCCTGGTCTGCAGCCGTGAGCAAAGAGGTTTGAGGCCATCAAGTGTAGTTACAGATGCCCCCAAGCCATTCCCAAGGAGCCACAGTGGACAGTCTTGGAGTCTTCCAATCAAATTTTTATTGTTTATCAAAATAAAAGTTGCACTCTTTTAGTGGACGTTGCACTGCTTTCAATTTTGGGTGAAATTAGCATACTGGAGTAAGATGTTTATGCTTTTCTTTTTCTTTGTTTTAAGGCCACTTATATGACTCTAAAAACTGCATTCAGCACTTGACCTACAAAGTAATCTGACCTCTAACCTGAGTCTAATACAATCAAAGATATTTCCTATTCCAGGCTGTTGATGTATCTCCTTTGCTTGATAGAACTAAAATATTCACAGGTACAGCTAATGTACCATCAATCAGAAAGAATGTGCTTAGAAATAGTCTACATTTATTTTCACAAAGTACTGATTAATGAATGTTGTGACCAATAATGTTCAGATGGTTCTGAATCACACACTTTCTGCTAGAATATGGGGCTATACCTCTTTACACAACTGTTAAGAGAAAAAGCCCCAGGCAGAACTCTGCCGGTAATCACTCAGTAAGAAGAGAAGCACGTGCTATGTATGATTGCCCTGGGAGGGTCCCAGACGAGGACTCCAGTTACAGTGCTAGCTTAAGGGTTATCCTTCAGTTGAAGAGTTGCTCTTCTGGAAGTGTGACCTGGTTTATTATAATATGGGCAGTTATGCTAGCTGAATGTGGTGGTGCATGCCTGTAATCCCAGCACTCTGGGAAGCCGAGGCAAGAGGATTGGCAATTTAGGGACTTAGTGAGACCTTGTCTCAAAATAAAAAATAGAGTTAGGGACATAATTCAGCATGAAGGCTCTGGGTTCAATCCTTCATCCTGAAAAAAAAGCCAACCCCAAAAAATCAATGCTTCATATCTATTGATTTTAAGACACCACAATTTATGTGCAAAAGATAACCCTTGGTTCTCTGGTCATGTGCAACTAAGGGCTGAAAGGTCCTTGCTAATTCTAAATGCCACAGAATTACAGTAAGGCAGTTTAGCCAGATTTTTGTCACTGTAACAAGCACCCTAGAAGATCAATTTATTTATAAGGAGAAAAGGTTTGTTTTAGCTTTATTGTGTCGAAGGTCTAGTCCATGATAGTTGTTGTCATTGCTCTTGGACGATACCAAATACTGCATATGATTTCAAGAGACACATGATTTTAGGACACTCAGGAGTAGGCAGTGACATAGTGTGGTGGTCAGCCTCGCAGTTTCTGGAGCTTTCTTTCCTGCGTCTGAACCCCAGCTCCACTGCAGGCAAATGGTATGACACTGGGAGGTGTCCTCACTTCTCTGTGTTTTGGTTTCCATGTATGCAAATTCAGAATCCTATTCTCATATCTAACTGAGTGGATTTAAAGATGCAGTGCATTCGAGGCCATTTAAGTGATGCCTGCATGATGATAGACAGCATTATCTCCACCTATTAAACAGGTGAACCTTAGCTTCTGACAATATCTAGGTGCAGATGATGAGTTTAAAGGTGGCTTGCATTTGCTCATGTTTGCATGGCTGCCTTCTACTCTCTCTGGGTCAGTGTCAGCCACAGCCCAGCAACCCACTGCCTCGGATGTCTGCACGCGCGCTGCCCTGCAATGCTAAACATGGCCACTCCCCAGGAGGTATCTTGTTTGCTAGGTGTGACCACCACTCTGAGGCTCCTTCTCTGAGCTCCTGGACTCCCCTCAGACTTCCCTCCTTCTTTTGTCCCCCAGTTTCAGGAGGAATAATTGTTTCTGCTGTTATTATCTCTGGGTTATCAGGGTCTCTTCATCTTCCTATATTAAATTTCCTATATTGAATTCCCTGTACTGAAACACATCATGTCTTTTTTGTTTTCCTGATTGAACACAGGCTGATATAAGTAATATTTATGAATTTGAGAAATGATTAACTCTTGAATGTTAAGAACCTTTTGAGTTTATCTAAAGAAAGTGAACCTGGTCTGATATCTTTTTCATGTGATACCCACTTATCTCTGCTCACATACAGAGTCTGGACCCAAGGAGTAAGAGGAATGAAGTTCTTAACAGAAAAGGCAGGAAGTAGTGAAAAGCCTTTTGTGTTGGTATTCATTATCAGCTGGGGTTGGCTTCTGCTACTAGAAACAAAAGCCCTGAGTAGTGGACCACAAGAGGTACCCCAAGGTCTGGTGCTGGACAATATGGCGTTCGCTCAGCTGACTGAGGGAGAGTCAAGAAATCAGGCTTTGCTGTCTTCCTGCCCTGCAGTCCTTGGAATGTGGTTTTTGTCTTCCTGATCCAAAGTACTGCTTGCTGCACGTCCTCCTTCCAGACAGGGAGTACTAGCAGGTTGCTCCTATTTCATCGCTCGGAACTGTACCACCATGTTTCACTTGAAGCTTCAAAAAAGATGGAAAATTGAGTTTTTAGATGTTGTTTAGCTCTATCTGTGGAGGCTGGCAAGAGAGAGAGGCAATTACGTGACTCATCATGCAGATTCGGGGCCCATTCATCTACATGGGTGCCACACAGTAAGCTGCTGCGTTCCAGCCCCTCTGCGCAGCCGTTAGATAACTGGTGCCATAGGCTGATTATGTATTGTTCATTTCAGTGGAGTCTTAGGTTCTTCATTATTTGCTTTCTATATTTGTACAGAAAGGGAATTCTAGGAGTTCAGAGGGGCAGAGAACAAAGCAAGCACATGCCAGCGTATATAGCCACCCATTCCGTAGCATTTGAACTTCCTTGATGATCACTTACCACACAGCAGTCACTCTCTGTCTGCTCACTGATGGCTGCAAGGTCACCCTTGAAGAGCTGCTAGGCAAACTCACTGAAGTCTTTAGCGCAGTGCTTTAGCCTCCTTCTTAATTAGCTGCTGGAAAGGAGTGGAATTGTTTTGCCATTCCAGTGTCCCCATTTAACTCGCTGGGACTTGGCTCTGCCAGTGGAGAAGGAGAGGGGACCGCTCTTGATGGCACAGCCTAATGAGGCTTTCAGTAACACATGGACACGATTAGACCTCATAGCATCGCAGACATGTAAAGAGGCAACCTGCACAATACTGTGAAAACCTAGAGCACGCAAAGGACTTAGCGATTGTGTTTTATTTAACTAAGATGAAAGCAGCAATCTTCCCGACAGGCAGTATTTGTGACTAATTAAGAAAGACTTTGCAAAGCAATCTATGTTTTTTTACACTAAATGGAGGCATGATAACAAGAGAGGACAATCGTGACGCTCAGTCTGAACAGCAATAAGCTTGGCTTCAGCCCCAGCGACTAAATTTCATCTCCGTGACATTCAAGGTTTGGCAGCCACCTCGAGGCTCCTCACAGATGCTAATAACAAACCCATGGAAGTGGATGTTCAGAGAGCGCCAAACCTGCACTGATTTGTTTCTTTTTAGAACTTCTCTTCCAGTCTTCCAGAGACTGACTAAGGCGGATGAGCATGTCTGTGTTACGCAGGTGCGTTCAGAGGGCAGAGTGGAGCAGGCACAGCGACCACGCTCAAGGAGGGCTTCAAAGACCGCAGAGTGACCGGTGAGAGGAAGGAGAGGCAGATTCTTGGTTGGATGAGTTGGTTCCTGGACGGCTACAGTTATGAAGTGCCCTGGCACATCAATTATCATCTAGAGCTCTCCTCAAAGTAAACAGTCTGGTGACATTCACAGCCTTACTCAGTCACAAGTCTGACCAAAGAAATGCCACCGGGCTCATCTTAAACCAGTGCCAATAACTACGTAACTGTGATGGTCTTGGTAAAATCTTTAACACAGAACAACAGGTCTAGAAGGTGTTCAGATTATTTGAACATATTTGAGGTAATACATTGACCAATTATTTATTAAACTATGACATTCATTAATCTGTGGCAGCCATTTTGAACTAAACAAACAGGAATTTCTTTTCCAGTTTCCTTTGAAATATGAGAAAAAAACTCATTCTTCCATTTATTTCCTCTGTGTTTACTGATTGCCAAGCAAGAGCTACATGGTGGGACAGGATTTGGACATATGTGATAAGCCAATATTGATATGTGTTCTGACTTCATAAGACAAATGAATTATGTGTGATTGTGATGAGGAAGAAGATGTAATTTAGATGTGGAGAATAGAGTTCCCAAAGAGAAAGATGGGAAGATTCTTCTCCAAGAGCTGATGGTGGTGGTGAGGAAGGGTTTATGATAATAGAATATTCCCTAGAGAATGGGATGCCCAAACTGGGATCTAAATAATGAACAGGAGATTTTTGAGAATGTAGGTAAAGTTCGGGTAGGAAAAGTGTATTTTGGAACATAAAACAGCCTATGATAATGTTAGAAACTTGAGATAAAGAAGTAGATATTTAGAAAACAGTATTCCTTTGTGTGGCTGGAGGCTAGTATTTTTGAGGGGCCAGGGGAAAGGGGAGAGATTGGGTGAAAAAAAACCTAAAAAAGCAAGATCTGCATCTTTGTCTGGAGGTCCTGCATCACAAAAATTCATTTAAGCCATATAAAAGAGCTTGGATTTACCCTAAAATAGTTTAGACTGCTGTGTGTTTTGATCAAATTTACATTTGATAATGAAGGAAGGGTGATGTGTGTACAGAAGGTAAAACAGGACTGGGAGACCAATAAAGAAATTGATTCAGGAGTGCAATTAGGTAAAACCATTGTTAAGAGACAAAGGATAGGAGCCAGTGGAATTGTGTGATGTGGGGACCTTCGGGAGCTATTTAGGAGGTAAAATCAGCAGGCATTAACGACAAATCTGGAGGGACCTTGTGGTTAATCCAAGACCATGTTAGATAACCATGCTGTTTTCTGAAATAGGAAATCCAATACTGCCTCTGGGGGCTGGGGAGAGGGCTTCTGTTATATTTTACAGGCGTTAAATTTTTAGTGCTTGTGAGCTGTGCTTTCGTGCTCACTAGAGAAACAGATTTTATGCAAGATAGAGAAATATATAAGGATTACAAGATAGGTCTTTGGTGACTGTCTGCAAACTTAGATGTGGAAAGCAAAAGGGCCGTCTGCATGCTGGACACCCCAAGGGTCCAATCGAAGGCTGTAGTGTCCCGTGTAAGAGTGTGTAAGGGTGCTGGAGGCCGGGGCGTCTGCACTACCTCCAGGGGAGAACGTCCCTGGTGAAGGCGAAGACTGGAGCTCCTCCAAAGAGGCAGAAGTGAGTCCTCCTTCATTTCTCTTGGATTCTGTCAGGGAACAAACTTACCCAGGGTGGGTCTTCTGTCTTCAGAAAATTCCTTAAGGTGCACTCAGGGCTCTGCTAATCCAGTTTGGTTGAGTGTTTCTTACCCAAGAAGGTGCAAGCGGTTAACTAGGTGTCTATCAGACAATGCATACTTACATTCCTGGAATCCACCGCTGCTGCTGGACCTAGATGAGCTGATATCCATGAAGTTACAGTGATGTGAAAAGGAGTGAGCTCACTCAGTCCCAGGTTCTCCGCGGAGGAGAATCTACGTGGAGGTTTGGAGAAAGCCCTCCATGGACAAGTGGAGCAGAGACAACGCCCAAAGGAGACAGTGTCAAGAAAATCATTTGGGGGCCAAAGTGAGTTTTAGTGAGAAAATGACAATGACTGGTTAGAGGTATTTGATTATGAAAAGGAAGAGAAAAGTTAGTGGATATTTGACGCGAATGGGGTGATGGAAGCATAATTTCTTTTTAAAATGGAGAAAGCTTAATACAGGCACACAGATTTGGAGGTTACGATAATACAACCTGGGGATGAAGTTTATCTTTGAACAGCTCATGAAAAGAGGATTTACTAGGCAAAGGAGGGATGTTAACACGTTTGTGGAGAGGCATATTTAACCTGCTAAGGAGAACAAAGTGTTTCTCTGCACTCCAACAGCAGCTGTTTGCATAGGTGCGGTGTGATTAAAGATCACTTCTACCGTCTCCCTGGAGTCAGGCTTGGCTTCGGCAATGCATCCTCAGTAATGATTTTGTATATCAAAGTTTGTTTGTTCATGTGTTGTTTCCTTCATTCTCCAGCTTTCTAGGTACTGTTCTAGGTGACAGGAATTCAAAGGAGGCAAAGTCATGTTCTTTCCTCAAGAAATTAACTGCAATAAACTTGAGTCATTCGTAAGGAAATGAATGCACCCTCAGATCCCTGTGTTAAGTGAAATAAATCAGACCCACTAGCTTAAATACCACATGATTTCTTTCATAAGCAAAGTATAAACCAAACCAAAAATATAAATAAAGAGCAAAATAAAAAACAGATGATAAGAAATGGGGATGTGGGTCTCTTGCAGATAGATGGAGAGGGAGCCAAAAGACGGAAGGCAGTGGGGTAGGGCTGGAAACAAAATCAAGACGCCTCCTCCCCCGAGAAGCATAAGCCTATGTACCACAAACCCGTACCAATACAGAGTGAGAAGTAGAGAAATAAAGCCCTTAAAGATAGAAATTAAGGGCTTGGAAGAGAGCCAGGCATTTGTAAATCAGTGAATGAGTGCAGCGGGCACGTGGTTGAGAGGGCTCCCAGGGCAGCGGGCAGGTGGAGGAGCTGGTACAGGGCATCTCTGCAGCGCTCGGCCGAAGCCCTGGAGTCCGCAGAGCTGCGTTCTCTTGTAGTATGGTGCAGTGCCAGGAGTTTTCTGTTTCAACTACACATTTTCTTCCTCATCTTTACGTCTGAAGTCAACACTTTAGCTCTGCAATAAGAACAAAAGTATTTTTGAGCGCTGTTGCCATGGGGGTTCTAGGATGGCCACTTCCTTGGCCCCTGTAACAGAGAAATGGCTGAGTGTGGCTGCAAACCAGGCTGGGTTTTACCAAGCCCCAGGGTCCTGAACAGCAGACGAAGTTGGCAACCTCGGTTCTGAGGAAAGGCTTACCGCGAGGACCAACCTCATTACATACCACCCCGCTGCTCTGGGGGCCGGGTGTAAGCCCATTCGAATTCTGTCTCTCTGTCTGCTTGTCTCTCTGTCTCTCTCTCTCTCTCTCATTTTCTCTTCCCTTCATAATTAATTAGAGACTGCATTGTTCCACTGAAGAATGGGGATTAAATACTTTTTAATCAAATGTTGGTTAATTCTCCTTTTCTGCCTGTCCCCCAGCTGGCCGACTCTCAGCCTGAACCATTTCACCGCTAAGGATTGCTACCTTAAAGGAAAACTGCCCCATCCAATCTCATGTCCTCTTGCACTACCCTTGCATACAGATTGCATGCACTGGGTTCCTTCTGGCCTTGCCCACTCCTTGCTGGCAATGAAACTCCCGTTGTGCCTGTCCTCTGAGACACTTGCTGGTTCTGCTATTGAGGATGGGTCAGTTTGGGCTTCTTTCTGTGGACAGTCCCCGACGGGTGGGGGTTTGACTGACAATGTCCTTACTTTAATGTGGTGTGAAAGCGGTATGCCTTCAGTAGGACGTACTTCAAATTTTGAATCTTGCTTTTTTCCCTTAGGCTAGCAATACACGGCACAATATTCTTGCTCAGTGCCACACAGGAGCAACAAGTCACAGTTCCCTTTAGGCCCCACGTTTACGAGGGGAAGCCAGCTGCATGCTAGTGTACTCTGCTGCTCACTGTAATGACAATGTTTGGTAGGTTTGGTGTGTGAAGTGCTTTCTCCATGTAAGACGGGCTTTAGGTTATAACTCACCCTACGTGGAGAAGCATCTGTGTTAACACAGTTCCCCTCTCCAAATTGTAATGGTTCCTTCCTCCTCCCTCCCTTCAAATAATTCTTTCAATAATACCTCTCCCTCCCAAGTCTACATTTTTAATAAAAATATCACATTGATACATGTTCTAATAAAGCACAGTACAATTTGAATTTTATATATTTTTAAAATGACACCACATTTTATTCTTTTTTTCAATCTTTTTAAAATGTAAAAACCATTCTGAGCTCATAGATCAAAAAGAAACAAGAGGATGGGTCAGTTTGGGCCTAGAATCATAGTTTACTAGCTTACTCCGCACTAAGGAGACTTCGGGTTGAGCAGAACATGCTTAGTTTGGCTTTCAGGGACCTGCATACCAATTCGATAACCACGTATTAAATGGCTCTCTAGGCCCAGCATTATTCTACGTCCCGGTGACAAAATTATGTATAAGACATTTACCTACTTTCAAGGAATTTAAAAAGCTATCAGCTTCAGCCTTCTTTTCTGGTTCATGTATGCCATGGTGCTATTAAATGCATGCATGTTAGGGAGGTGTTACGGCCGCTACATGTAAGCCCCTGGCTGCACTGATAAAGACCCAGGTTTTTAATCTGATTAAATGCTTTTCCTTATAGAGGAGTCAAGCTGGGTAACTACATTCAAATCGTAGTATTACTGTAATCATTAAAATTAAATATTGATTTTCTCCTTGAAAATAGTCTTCAGGTTTTGTTGTATGTTAAGTTTCCTCAAGAGTGACAATTTTTTTATATGAATTTAAATATAGGAGGCTGCAAAAATTATTTGAAACAAATTCCCGTGAATAAGTCACATAAGAAAAAATACAGGGAAGAAACAGTGTTCTCTCCTCTCGAAGCAGAAGGTCTCTGATTTCCAGGCAATCCAATTAAAATGTATGCAATTTTTCTTAAAGGGGTTTGCTGTGGGTTGAACGTTGTGTCTCTGTCACATTCACGTGCTGAGGTCTCAAACCCCAGAGTGACTGTATTTGGGGAGGAAACTTTAATGAAGGTAATGGAGCTAACTGAGGTCTAGGGCTGGTCCCCAGCCCGGTGAACCTTGCCCTGGTAAGTGGAGGCGCACAGCTTTCCAGCTCTCTTTCCTAGCCCTTATGTGAGCACAGAGCCAGGGCAGCCGTCTGCAGACGGCGGGAAAACTGCACAAGGGCCTGAATCAGCTGGGCTTTGAGCCTTCACTTAACTTCCAGAACTGTACAAAATGAGTTGCTCTTGTTTAAACCTCTTGGCAGAGGGCGTTTTGCTGTGGTAGTTTGAATTGACTAATACCTCAATGGCTCCCTAGAAACACCCTAAGGAGGCTCTGGAAACTTCTGAGTGATGGCAGGATTTTTAGAAGATTTTTCTCCTCATCTAGGAGACTCTACTGGAGAGGAAATCACATATTTGCGCTTA
This sequence comes from Dolichotis patagonum, assembly GCA_004027295.1. Lineage (NCBI taxonomy): Eukaryota > Metazoa > Chordata > Mammalia > Rodentia > Caviidae > Dolichotis > Dolichotis patagonum. The sequence goes on from PVJX010000715.1 coordinate 35,437, forward strand.
TGAGTTAAGGTTAGTTTTTAAAATCAGAAATCATTGGTGTGGGCCAGGGGTTTAGCTTAGCGGCATAAGCACCTGCCCTGGCAAGCATGAGGTTGTCTCGATCCCGGTACCAAACAAAAACAAACAAACAAACAAAGAAATCATTGGTGATTTTACTGTGTAAGCCTTGATGTGTGCATATGGTACATGTCTGATTTCCTCCTCATATGTGGTGGACTGGAAACTGGTGGTCAATTTAACACCCCCTGAACTGAACCAGTGTGGGGCGGAGCACGGATGACCCACGGAGGACTGTTGCCAGCACAAAAAGGGAACCCTGAGAGCGAAAGTTGTTGTTGGGTGCCGTTGGTTCTCTTGCTGCCGTGAGTTCTCCTGCAGGAGCGTGCTGAGCTTCCTTCCTGCATGAACTTGGCTGTTCTCCTCATCAGAGGAGCTCGGGGCCTCACTGTTGCTGAGGATGGCTGCGTACTTCTCAGGGGAGCTCTGAGTCTTTGAATGTTGCTTCCTAGCTCCGGTGCAGATCCCTCAGCTGCTGGCACAGATCTTTCATCCCATGGCACAGACTTTCTAGCTTCCACCACTGACCTTCAGGTCTTCCCAGCGCGGATCCATGAAATAGATTTGCATGAGTCCTTTTCGTGGGCTCTAGGCCCCCAGTTGGACTCATGGGAGGCACTGTCACGGGCTCTAGGTCTTCACCTGAACTCATAAAGAATATTGTCATGAAATCCAGGTCCTCAACTGGATTCTCTAGGTCTTTAGTGTGTGGATGGATTCCCTACACTCTTTCTTTTGTATTTGACTCCTTGAGTGACCATTATAAATAATACTATAGATTATGTGTCCTACATTGTCTTATTCTTGCAGATCCCTGACTACAACATCACTGATTGTAAATTCTAAGTCCACAGCCACCGTGATGCTAAACAGAAGTGAAGGTTTGTGGCTATGTTAGATGCTTTTTATTATTTAATGGGTCAGGAAGAAAACTGCCTAAAATCTCTTTTGAAATAACTGCTAAGCTGGAAATACAAAGTGCAAAAAGGAGAGAGATAGCTGTGGGTGAAATTCCATCCTAAAGTACCTAAGTAATGACATTTACCTCGAGTAGGACACCCTGTCTGTCACAGTTCTCCCAGGGTTTGGGATCAGACATTGGGGGCTACTTGCACATAAAACAATCTAGAATATTTACTGCTTCTCTGTGTGTTAGAATTAAAAATATGACATGCCTGTAACCATTAAGAACATATGTGATAATAAAAAATAACATGTAAGGTTAGTGAACTAATGATGCTGATCAGAAAAACTTATGGACTCATAAAGCTGAGATTTATAGCTGTTTGCTCTTTAGAAAAATAAGCGCTAGCTATTTGTTATAAATGTGATCTAGGATGTCCTGCAGAAGGCGCATGTGTTCAGAAGTGTGGCTTTTGAAATGCCATCGGGTCTTGGGGGTGCTAAGCTGATCATTGTACTCCCCACTGGGAGGCTTAGTATACATGTGCTGTTGGAAGGGCGGCCCTGGCTGGAGGTGGTCACTGGGGGCCTGACCAGGAAGGGCATATTCTGGTCCCCAGCTCCTCTCTTCTCTCTCTGCTTCCCGATTTTCATAGGCTGAGCACGTCTCCCCCAGCACACCTGTCTGCCATCCTGTTTCTGCCTCAGAGAAACCATGGGCTGAAGTAGGAACCAAAATAAACTGCTCTTCCTTTATGTCGTGAACATTGGGTATTTTTGTCCCAGCGACAGGAAAGTGACTAAGACACTCTTCCATACATAATTATCAGTTATCAACTTCTTCCTTCTTTACATAAAGCAATTTTGTTTATTTAGCTACTTACAGCAGAATTTGATTTCGATTTTCTTTTATTTACGTTCCTTTCATCTTCTAAAGCCAAAAAAAAATGCCTAATGTGTGGCAGTCTCTGATTGAAGCTGGGGGCAAAAAAAGACTAGGGGCTGAGCTTAGTAAAGACACTTTGAGGGAAAATATAACACATAAGAGGCAATGCAGGGTAAGCCGAGGCTAGAATAAAATATTGTCCAAAGTCCGGGAACAGCAGAGACTTCAGCCCTTCTTTGAGTATTTAATAAATAAGTCCAAGTATTACTTTAAAAAGGTGAGAAAATCATTATATTCCTTTTCTTCCTCTTCAGTCACTTAATGAGAAGTGTGGGGTTGGATAAGTCCAACAGCAACCAAAATCAATTTACCAGGCCAAAAAAGGAGAGGATAGGCATGATACTTTTTTATGAACTTGGTACTTTAGGAGAAAGACACATTATTTTGGTGGCAGTGGGCAACTAGGTAGGAAGAGATTGCTATTAAGTGAAAAATGAGCTTCCACAGGAAGCCATGACAATGAAAGTAATAATTAAATCTTCCTCTAACTTAGGTTGCATTGTAAGTGCTTAGCTGAAAAATGTGTCTGTACCTCCGGGCCTGCAGCAATGACATCTGTTATATTTTAGGAACAGAAAGCTAATGAGGTGGAATCTGGAGTAGTGAGCTTAATTGGGCTTGTTTTGATTAAGTGTATGTGCTGGGAATATTTTAATCTCTTGTCTGAATTGCAAAACAGCCAACGTAAGCCCCCAAATTCTTGCCACCATTTGTGAATCAGTCTTAAAATAGATAAGGAAATTGTATGGAGGAAACAGTAAACTGTACAGCGAAAACTATCTAAAGTTCAGTTTAAGTAAAATGTATGTGGTGTTCTTTGCCTAATTAAGCGACTTTAGGCCTAAATAGCAGCACAGTCATACACGCCTGCTGTTCACTGTAAGGAGAGGCATCTGCCACGAGAAGCGTGAAATGTCAGTGCCTGTAGGACCACGGGGAAGATTAGGTCATTCCAGTCTCTCCACTGTTAGAGATGCTTAACCTGGCAAGGAAGGCTCTTTCCAAGACCAACTGGGAGCCTGTGTAGTGTCTAAACAAGGACAGACGTGGAGGAGAGGGGAGGGGAGTGCGGAGGAGGGCAAAGGAGGTGAGGATGGAGAGGAAAAAAGCAAAGAGGAGGTCTGTGGGCTCCTCCTGTTCTCCTGCTGATAAACGAGGGTGCTGCTGAGGACAGGAGAGACTGGGGCAGCATCCGTCAAACCAGGAGCTAGGATGGTTCAGAGGCAGGCGTTCGCTGGCACAAGTTATGAGTGTGAGATTTTGCTCCTTTTATTATATTCTCTTTTTTCACTCTATGCTTTTTCCTCATGGACATGAAATTAAATGTGCCTTTGCTTAAGTATTTTTTATTATTATTTGTCTTCTTTACACTCTATTACCTCATGAACACAGCTCTTCTCTCCATAGCTCTGGAAGTAGTTCAGTTCCAGGAACATAGTGTGTTTCCATCAGTATGTGCCAAATGGAAGGGAAAAGAATCTATGAATAAATAAATGAACATCTTGATACAGCAACAAATGGCAGAGGGAAAAGACCCAAACCTAAAAGGGACATTAAAAGCTACTGCTAGGAGGAATGCATCTCTGCTGTGGAGAAGTGAGAAATAGATGAATAATGGTCTATTTTGAAGAGGGAAAGAAAAGTAAGCTTGGGAATGAGAGAAAAGAGCACCTGGTGGCTGGACAGATGTCTGAGATGGAGAGTTAGGGGCTGTGGAAGTTCAGAGTCTTACTGCAGCAATTCACTTCTCCTTGGAGTGTGAGGGTTCCAGCAGCTTTTCCTGGATGCCCACTTAGTTTAGACTTCTGGTAAACCTTGGGCGATAAAGATAAGTAGGACTTGGCCTGGGCTGTCTAAGACCTCAGAGGCAAGAAATGATTACCTATTGTATACCTTTGGAAGTGCCGGCTCATGTAGACTCTCCACGGAAGCTGACAAGCTCCAAATGAGATTCTGCATGCCCCAAGGTAACAGTGGTGGGAAAATAAGATACATGGATGCAAAAACATACTATCTTGAGATTCGAAGACCTTCGAAGAAATGAGGTCAGAGACAAGAGAGGGTTGGGGAAGGAAGGGGAGAGGGAGGGTGCAGTTGAGCATGTATGGGAACACAAGTGGAAGTGAGAACACAAGCAAACCCGAGAAATAATATTCGCAATAAACTCCCAAGGTCAGCATTGAAAGTAACTGGAATAAATATGCTTAATAAGCAGGCAGCCAAGCAAAAGAGAAAAAACATAGAAGTAGGATATAGCCTCCGAATTGAGCAACCATGCTCATGATAGAATTTGCAGCTCTTTCTTTCAAAACCATCTCTGTAATGAAAGCGTCCAGACTGACCTCAGCTCTTTCCTCTACCCTCACATTATTGGTCCATCACTCTCACCTGCCACTCACACGCCTATTCCGGGGTTTCCTTTGGCTGAATAGGGCATTGCAAAACTATGGAAGCTGAAAAAAATTTACAAAACACAGGAATTAAGGGTAAATTATATAAAGCCAGTTTCCTGTAACTACCAGCATAAAGGGCCAAGCATGCACAAGGAGCATGAATCATCGAAGCAAATTTTAATTAGTTTTATTCCTTTCTTGTTCCCCTGTAAATAGGGTGGGCTGTTTCCAAGGATCTATTGCTTTGGCATGTATGTAATATTTACTGGTACAGAGAAACACTATGCAACAAATTAGGATAGGTATTAAAGAAGAATGCCTTACTCAATGTAAACTGCAAGGATAATTTAGGCTGGTGGAGTGTAATTACCAGAACTGGAACACATTTCTCAAGGGAGCAAGAAAGCATGGGAGAGTGGTATGATTTTTGTACCCTGTGATGAGAGTGGCAGTGTGGAGAAAATAATAGTAAACAAGGGCCCGCGGTGAGGAGAGGGGATCGGGAAAACCCGTAGCAGCAGCAGCCTTCTTTGCTAGCTAGCTGGCCTTTCAGCTTTCAAGTGTACCCTTCCTAATATGTCACTACTCACTTGAATATCACAGTCCAGCACTCAACACCCATTGTCCTTCCACTGGTGCTTAGAGCTGAGCACATTATCCTGGTATATAAGAGCGCTGGTCTACCATCTTCATGGCTCTGGACATCATAATGTCTTAATTCTTCTAAAGAAGTTTCTCTGTCACTCTACTTTTTTGACGCAGGCTTGATTAAAAATAAAACAAAAAAAACTACTACAAATTCTTTTCTGAATACCCAGGAGGTGACTGGACCTGAGGTTCCCAAGTGGTCTTTCTTTTCACCCATTCTTAGACGGCATCCTAGTGTGTGTCACCTTTTTTCTCACAACCTGTGTTTCAAGTTTCCAGATTTTCCATAGTATTAGTAGTAATTAATACTAGTTACTATGATCATATTGATACATGAAAGTTAATCTCCCTTTTGCCTATCTAAGCAATGAATGATTCCAGAGCTACATGTAATAGTGTTTGGGAATTTAAGCTTGTGAAGCAGAACTAATTGATTGGGTAGATAAAAGAGAACCACACATCTTGTTTTAAGTGAAGCAACAGGACATGGCATAGTGAATTATATTGTTTTTTTTTTCTGTTCTGAGGATGTACAGAAAGCCTAGACGTGACAATGCTACCCTAGCCAAAAATTTAGGAAAAAACTTTTGATAAGTCTATTTTTTATTGAAAAATTCCTGAGTTTGACTTAAATTCTGTTAATTTCATCATAGTTATTCACATGCCAAGACTGTTATGATAATGTAGCAGAAACCTTGCTGATTAATCACCATTGACAGCATTTCCAAGCAGTCATAATGCCATTGCATTTATGTAGAGACAAGACATCTGGATGTGAGGCTGGGGGCATGGGTGAGAATCTCTATGGTTGTCTATGCTGTCACTTATCCAAGAAGCAGTTTGAATATTTCTTTGAATTTGTGTCTTTAGCTAAAGAACATATTGCAACATGTTTATTTCTTCTGCTGAAGTTCAAAAACAGACCCTCTATCCCCTGTTTCTTCTTAAATTTTTCCCTGTCTATCAAGACATAGTCATGGACCTGTGGTTATCCTAGAACCCCAGCTATACCTGGAGAGAGACATGCTGCTGCAAAATTTACAATCGCTGACGTAGGGGAGGGTCCTCATGTGTTCTCTGCCTCCCACAGGAGTTTCGGGAACCACCACATCGGTCAGTGATTCCTCTTTGGCTTTCCTAGAACTTCAGATGAGCTCAGGTAGGAAATCATCAGGTATGAACCATCTCAACATGTGTCTTGTAGTCTGACACGAACTGTCTACAAGTTGTTTTTGATGAGAGCTACAGTACAGATTTTGGAAAGGAAGTGAAATGAACTTACTGGTTTTAGTCCTAGTGAAAGTTTCTTTAATGATGTGAGCACTAAGTAGATATATTAATGAGAGACTAGTCAAGGAGCCATACAGATGCATAGTCATAAACAAGTCGTATTTCAGTGATGTGTTTTGGGCAGTGACATGGATATGGCCCCAACAATGGTTTCGGTCTGCTCATTTCGTCCACAGCAGATACTCAGAACTACTGTTCTTCCTAATACACCCTACCTGTCATCTTGTCATGTCAGTGTACACTCATTGATATGGATGAATAAAAGGAAAGGGTCTCTGTGCCTTTGCTGTGGCTTTCCTTAGAGGATCAGAGTCTGAATTTAAGTTCCTCTGATTATTCTCCAGTTAACACACGTATTTGGCATTTCTGACATGTGTTGTTTTCATGAAAGTCAAGATTTTCATGAGTCTATCAAAAATCCACGATTTTCCCTTACACAGAAAGAAAAGTCTCCCTGGAAGACACAATCGCTTCTCCTGAGGCTCAGCACAATATGGTGACCAGCAGTAGCAGGGTGGACAAACACAAAACCACGTCATCCTTTTCAGGGAGGGTTTTCTACATTAACATTTATGACTATTGCATACATACCCCAACAATCTTTTTCCAACCCATTTCCTCTCAGTATTTCTCAGTGGCTTACGTCTTGATTTTGTATTCTCTGCTTTACCTTTCACTTGTTTTGAGTGTAGAAGTAATATTAAATTAGAATAATTGTTATCCCAACAATGTAAGGATAAAAAAGAAAATTATTGTCTCCAACTGGAAAATTAGATAGTGGAATTGATTTCTTTGTCTTTTTTCATTAACAATTGCTACTCTTGTGCCTTTCTGAGGGAAATCAAACAACACTTAATTTCATTGTTTTTAGTTCTCCTCACACATGTTAAAGAGACAGAGGGTAGGGAGTTTGCAATCTCATCCCTCCCCATCCCTGAGCAATGGAAGAGGAAGGCTCAAAGACAAGAGCTTGGGGTCTCTTCTGGCTCCTGGGGCAAAGCTCACCTACAGATAGATCCCTGCTGTTCCACGGTGCCGGGCAGCAGCTGAGTCACAGCTGAGAAAGCCTTGGTGAGGCTTCATGGTTGCTGGCTGTGAGGGCAGCTAAAAGTGGGCTCAGACCAAAACCCTGGCATTGTTCTGAACTGGGTCCTGTGCTGGGGGCCTTCTTGGACCGAGCCTCAGTCTTCAAAATGAGCTTGGTCCCCAGTGCGTTTTTCTTGGCCAAGCCCACTATGATGAAGGACCTGATTTTAAGCCATATTCTTTACCCCCCTCCACCTCCCCTAACTTCTTCACATTCTCAAGCCTCAGGAAGTGAATTCCAGCTTGGAATCGCATCTCTTTGTTTTAGTTTCCTTAGCTTTTGCTGGAATTGTTTAAACCTTCTTTATAGTCTTAGAAGGAAAAATGACTGATACCTGTCTTATTTCCTAAGCTATAGCAAATAGTAGATAGTAATGTTATATAAAATAATTTATATGACATATGATTATAACTGAAAGGGAGAGGAAATGAAATTAATTTCATTTTAATAATTTTAGGACTGAGCTTATCTATTGCAATACTTTTGTCATTATACTATATTATTTAAAAACAAAGCAAAATATTTGCCCCCCTCCCCAAGTACATGTATACACACACACACACGTACAAAATCATTTCTTGGTAGAAAACACTGAATTGTCACAGCACGGTGAGAAAAATCATTGCTGTCATACGGTATATGTAACATAGGCCATAGTTAGAAATGCTCCAACCTTGACTTATTAAAGTGATTCTAATATAGCACTGGTTGGAAATCACGCTAGTTTCATATCTTCCCCCTTTGGTCATTGCGATGTTTTGAGAATGCTTACCGTGTAGAAATTGTAGCATTTTCTGTGGGTTTTTACTCAGTTTCCTTCATCATGAGTTCTTATGCTGGCTGAGGACTGGCTCTCGAACATTAAGCTCTCAAAATCTAAACCTAACACTTTCTGTCTTGCATCACTGTCTCATCTTGAGGGAAATCCAAGGTGCGGCATAGAAGCTGGAGGCTGGGATAGACTTCCGGTTAATGTTTATTGCCCGGCAAACTGCAGATGATTCTTACGCAAATCTCTTGGCCATTTTTGTTCATAGTCATTGCTGCAAGGTTAGTTAGTTATTTGAATTCCTATTTTTTACACTGTATCTAGAAGATGGAATCATTTGGACAAGGGTGATAAGGCATTCAGTAAGTGTTCAAAGCCCAACAGTTCTGTTAAAGGCTTAAATTTCTTTCTTTCTCTTTTTTTAAAGGCAAGAGTCTCAGGCTTTCTCTCCCAGGCTGATTTTAGCTCTTTGCTTAAGTCATTTTCTCTCTTTTACTTTAATTATATGGTAAAATAGATTAAAAAAGGATAATAAAACTTTAACATAAGTGAAAAATGGAGTTCTGCTTTGCAAAACGTTTTTACAGTGTCATTCCTACAATTTAGAAAATAATCTCAGTATAAAATTGGCACATAAAATTAGTCTTCACCCAGCTCCCTGTTGACTTCTGCCAGCTTGCACCCCTTTGGGGTCCTCCAGAGAAAGAGGAGCTAGCTCTCTGGAGACACAGGCCTAGGGTCCATGATTAACTTTTGGCTTTCAATTAATTATTTTTCTGAATAAATAAAAGCAATGGGATGCATGCAGGTTGAAGTGTGGTTTGACCCCTGAAACAACTGGAAATATCACTGTGCCGCTGTGGAACCACGTTCCTCTTTCTACAGTGAGCTGAAAGGTCATCTCTTCTGTGACGCTTTCCCTGGTTGTTCCTTCGGGACCTTTGTGCTCTGAAGGCCTTCAGCATTCGTGGTCTGCAATGTACTGTTCACTCTGCATTTCTTGGGTGCTTGGTATAATGGTTTTCCCTTTTGCCCACTAGAATAGAGAATGTGTATCTGGTGGCAGAACAAGCCTGGAATTGCAGTACAATGGCAAATGAGCACTGTGGATGAACTACTGAGAATAAATTCACGGGGAAGGAAGAATGAAGCTTTACGGTATATAATGTAGATTCATCATATAAGGTATTGAGCAAATACATTAAAATGTGAATTAATATGTCTATGACAACTTGGATCAGAGCCCCTATTTTTGCTCTGTCTCTTTAATTAATGCCACATCTAAAAACACTAGAGGCAGACTAATTGCATTTTCATTTTGGCTCAAATTTCAGTGGGCTAGTTTAAGAAGCTATTTGACAGAGAGCACTCAAATAATCTTGCCAAGCTATAATAACCAGGACAAACGTACAAAAATTATAAGCCCTTATTTAGTGTCCACTATCTGCTAAACACGGAAGAAAATGCTTTAATGCATTTCTCTTTACTCGTTTATGTGTACGAAAAATCCATGAGACATGTGCTAGAAGTATGAGTTATCCACAGGTAACTGGACTGATGCTCAGAACAGGTAACTTGCTCAAGTTCACATACGAATAAGCAGGAATGCCAAGATTTGAATTTGAGCAGTTAGTCATTTTGGTATGTTACATTTCTACAAGTAGGTCTCTATTTTAGTTGAAAGTAGTAATTGTTTTTCAAGAATAAGGAAATATCACTTCAAATATTCGTGCAAAAAAGATTCTCAGGTTTAAATAGTTAAGAAGCCAGACTGAGCCAAAGGTACATGGTAATTACGTGAAGAACCAAGTGTAATCTGGCTTGCACCAGATATGTGCAGGTTCAGGAAAACAGTAATCCCACTACGTACTAAAAACACATTTGGGGTGGCATTGAGTTTTTAAAATAAGCCTTTGAAGATGCATTTTGTCCAAGAGGAGACAATATTGAGATTCATAAAAGATCTGGAAACATCATCAAATCAAATTCATTTAACAACATTAATTATTCTGTGATGGATATTATGGTATAATGATGAGCAAAATAGAGTTATGCCCAGGAGCTTGGGAGTATTTATCTCAAAGAAGAAATAGGTTAAGAATAAGATGAACTATGATTCACTCACTGTAAAACATTCAAATACCCGGTCTGTGTCACAGAATCTGCTGGGTAACAGAGAGAATAATGCGTCGTAACAGTGCAAAGTCCTCTCTGAGGGAGATCATGGCACCGGGCCCCAGAGAGTCCTGCACCGGGCACTGTGACACGGTGAGGGTGGACTAGCAGCACAAGCAGCCCACAGACACCCGGGGCTTGGCGGGAGACAGGGAGGCTGTGAAGTGTCACCTGACAGCCTCATGCTACGTGATATAAGAAAATCGTTTACTTTAAACAGCAAGGAAGGGAGGGAAGGAGGGAGCAAGTGCTCTTTGCAAGGAGCATAAAGCTTGGAAACCACAGAGGAGAAATGAATAGGTGAATGTTCCCTCTGGCGATGAAAGAGGAGCAAGCAAAATGAACCAGACCTTGCTGGAGGAGTGACTCCCACACTGTGTCCCCGCCTCACCTGGCTGCTGGGGTGAGAATCTTGTCTCTAAGGGAAGTGGGGCTGAGTCAATTTGAAGGTCACCCCAGATTCTTCAGATCTGCTCTTGGCATGAACTGGTTCCTAAATAAGTAAGCTGCTTGCAGGAAGCGTTGATTGGCTCCTTCTCTAGCTATTTACAGGCAAGAGCTTGTTTTTTTCTGCCACAGCTTAGCAGCGCTTTCCGGGGAGGCCTTGGACTTGTGTCTTCATGTTGCCTGCCTGACCTCGCGTCAGGACACTAACCTGTAAATGATACCGCCCAGAAACTGCAGTAATGATCACCGTCCCGTGAGCAGAACCCGAGGCCCCCGCAGAGGCGGCTTTGTGGTTCCACACTGGGCCCCGCTGTGGTCGCCAGCGGCCCCCGCAGCCCAGGGAGGCCTCAGGCGCTTCTTAGCTGGACCTGGCGGTGTAGGACTGGGAGCCACACATGTCCGCCGGGCACATGGGCATTTCTCCGAGCAGACTTTGTTTTAATCCAAATTACTCTGGGCCCATTTGCACTCCTTTCTTCCTCTTTATTATTATGGTTTTGAAACGGTAGAATGTGCAGTGTAGCAGCCCCAGGAGCACGGAGGTTAGCTTTGCGTTGTCAGAAACCTCCCTGTGAATTCTCCCGTCTGTGATACGGTTTCCCTCCGATCGGTCATGAGAGGTGCTTCAGTCCTCAAGGCCGAGCGCCAGCCTGACTTTCCCAGACAGATTTAAGCTACACATTCTGGAGTTCACGCCTCGTGATGTCTGAGCCTGTACACCCAGAGAAAGACCAGAAAATAATACTAAGTTCTTTTGAGGAGTTGGTGATACAGACACATTTGAGAAATAGGTTAGTTGTAAGATTCTCTGAGTTTTTGACTCCCATTTTTCCTTCTTTAAAACTTCAGCGATTGTGTGTGTGTGTGTGTGTGTGTGTGTGTGTGTGTGTGTGTCTGTGGGGGTGTGTGTGTGGGTAACAGTCTTGAAAAGGCTTTTTACGCACCACAGCCCATGTGGAAAAATTCAATTCACCTGTGATTATAGGTGACATCATTTTAACAATTTTTCTTTTTAATGCAGTTCAGGGAGTTTGAAGAAATGTCCAAAAAGTGAGAAAGCTGAGCAGAATTAAATAAACATTTAGCTAAGTCAGTGTCTAACCTCATCCCAGCCTGTTCTCTCCTGCCCCCCATCCGCCCACCCTTCTAATTCCTTCTCTTCTTTTGGTCTCAAACATTTAAGCTACACATAAGAGAGAGAAAAAAGCTCTCCCTTAAGCCTATTTCTGAAATGATTCTATTTTTAAACACTGCAGTTCATCTCAATTGTGCTCAAATTCAATTCGCTTGTGATTGTCTGCTTTATTATTTTCTTTATCAATTTCTCCCCAGACTCAGTGGGGTAGTGATTGAAATTTGAAAGCTTATGAGGGGAATAAAGTCCAAAATAGCACTGAGGAAAATGTGCCGAGTCTGTGGCTGCAAGGAGCCCTTGCTTCTTCTCAACAGTCATTCCACCTTCACCCACAGCCTCTCCATCAACACTGTCCCGGAAAAATGACTTAAAAATACATTTAAATTAATTCTTTGTTGAAGGGCTATTTTCCTCCTAGCTTTAAAATATTTTATTTTCTGCTGCTGCCTCACATGCTTAATTCTTTGGTTAAGACTGACTTGCTTATGGTTACTGAGACTTTGCTATGCTTTAGGTGAAATCAAGAATGGTGCACAGCTGTGCAAGGTATCAGCGATGGTGACTTTGGACCACCTTGGGATGGGAAAACAGTACTCGCTCTAACTCGAAACTAGTTTGACTTTGGTCAGAAACAGGAACTTATTTTGTATAATATTTGCCAGACTCATGATTTAAACCAATTTTTAATTCCATCCTCCTTTTTCCCACCCAGAATTCAATGCAAAAGCAATTGCCGACTCTCTAGGGCCACAAAAAAGAAAAAAAAAAACAAACAATAAAGCCGAAGTTGACACAGAAGGATGCACAGTAAGGGTGTGCATGTCTAACATTTGTATCAGGCATGTTCCTAAGTCAGTACTGACTCCCGTCCAAGCCTCCCATCTTACAGTGGAAAGGTCCACACAGCAAGCCATCTGCTCCCTGGGGCATCTGGTGTTTACCTGGGCCTTCTGCAGTGTGTGTTTTCTTAGCCCTAGGGTTTTTTTTTTTTTTTTTTTTTACTCTCTTACTTTTAGAATACTTTTGGTGTCATTGATTAGTTAAATCTACATATACTGATTTGGGAATTGAATTCGGAAGAGAATGAAATGATTCTTTGGGACTTGAACATGTTTTATGGGGTAAAATATGAGACTAGTCAGTACACTTTCTTCCACATGGATTGAATACAGCCACGGCTTTTTTAAAATGCCACATTTCATCTCACCTGATTCTGACTTTATGTATTTCTCACCTCTTTCCTTCTACCCCCTTATTAAGAATCTGTCCTTTCTTCAAAATCGGCCCCCCTCTACCTTGTCTTCTTTGGCCCCATTGCATTCTCCCGCAAGGTACGCGCCCTCTTCATGCTATTTAATGTCTCCAGTACGCACTGTGAGAATTGGCTGTCCAATTATGGAGGCAGAGAACCCGATCTGCTGTCTGCAAGTCGCAGAGCCAGAGATGGTGACAGTGTAATTCCTGCTCGGGTTCTCCGGGGCACTGGTGTCTCAGGGCAGAAGGTGCATGGCTCGGCTCAGGAGAATGAAGCCATGTTCTCTTCCTTCTTGTTCCATCCTCGCCTTCAGTGGGTTGAATATACCACCTACCTTGGGGAGGCTGAACTTTGTTTTACTCAATTTAATAACCCAGACGCACCTAGGATTAGTATTTTTCCAGTTATCTGGGCATTTCTTAGCAGAGTCCAGTTAACGCATAAAAAAAATCACCCCTCCCTAAATGTAAGACTGTCAGCTTTTGTGTAGCCAAGCTGTGTTCCTGGCTTCACATCTGGCATTCTGGAATGTGCCATTTGTCAGCAATATTTGTGGACTGTAAGGTGGATAATAACTTTTTGAGAATTAATGTGTCAGAACATTATACATGTTATCATTTAGCTCTATATGTTAAGTACTGTTATTAATCCCACTCATAAATGAGGAAATCGAGAATTTAGGTGACTTACGCAGCACGCGATGGTATGAGGAAGTTCCTCTTCAGGGCTTCCTTCTGTGGTTTATTCTTTAATGTCGTCTCAGTTTTGTCTTCCCAAAATTACCTTCTTGGGGCAACAGTAGAAAAGTGATGGTGGAGTTTTCATTTCTGGTATCACAAATAGAACAAGCTACTCTATAGTTTGCTGATGCTTCTAATTGAGTTACTTACCTGGACCTACTTGACACGGAATTCTCCTCTAAACCCTGTACCTTCACAGAGGAAGAAGGAAATGACCGAGTTCCCCTCATGAATTTGAATAATTTAAAGCTTCTAGGATGCTGTTAGTTTTTCAGAATGATTGTTTGAGAGTAAATAGCTTATGTAAGCCCCAGAATAAACCCTTCTGTATATTTTTTGCCTGTACAAGTTGCTGAGAACAAACGCAGCGGCAGGAAAAGCCTGGCGTTAGAGGAGCAGTCGAATGTCTGCCAGATCAGTTGCCTCACGCATTTCTCCTCTTGGGAGGAGAGAGACCTTCAAAGACGCAAAGCCGGGATCTTATCCATGAACAAACTCATGCGAAGGACGTGCTATATGTAAAGTACTTTGAAAATTATGCAGGACGGGTTAGGTATAAGATACGTTGTCTAGACATTTCTTATGGGAAATTTAAAGGCAGGGTCGGTATTAACTCACAGCCATAACCTAGTTTCAAGCAGAAGAATTCCTTTCCTAGTCCTGACCACTGGGAGCCAGAGAGGGCTCAGGAGACCCCTGCAAGGGGTGCAGCCGGAGAGCAGGAAGGTGTGCGTGACGCTGCTGCTGCACGACTCCTCTAAAACTGGGTCTGCTGTGGCCACGGAAGGGCCCCCCAACCCCAGTGATCAGTGTGAGGCTCCCCGAGTGGTGTGAACAATGGGGTATGTGTTAGCAGTCACTTTTTAAAACAGATTATTGTGCAAACAAGTGGATGGTACACGCTGACGCTTCACAGGCACTAAGCCTTTGTTACGTGTTGCACACTTTCTTAGCCATTTGTTTCCATTTATTTCCAAAACACCGAGGCTGCTAAGGCTCCAGGTTAAGGCTCTGGTCCTTCACTTCTGTATGACAAATTGCTCTCCAAATGCAAAGGCCTCACGTGAGGCCGTTTTGACCTCTCACACTTCTGTGACTGGTCAGGACTGGTCTCAGCTGGGCTGTTCTTCTGCTTTCTGAGGTATTGGCTGGGGTTTCAGTCTTCTGAAGGCATGACGAGGCTTAATGTCCAAAATAACTCAATTACATAGCTGGCAGTTGGTGCCAGCTGGAGGGCAGAGCTCAGCTGGGCTGCCAGCCAGCGCCTCCAATCTCCTTGCGGCCTTTCTGTGCAGATTCAGCTCCACACAGCCCAGTGGCTGGGTTCCAAGAACCTAATTCTAACTATGGAAAGTGTAAATTGAAAAGGTCCAACCTTGGAAACTACAGTGTTACGTCTGCTGCATGTTATTGTTCAAAGGAAATTGCAGGAATGGCTAAGTTCATGGTGAAGGTAAAAGAGATTTCTTGTGTCAGGAAAGAGAGGTACAGAGAGAGAGAGAGAGACAGAGAGAGAGAAATGGGGAGAGAGAATTGAGGAAGTGAGGGAGGGAGGAAGGGAAGGAGGAAAGAAGAAAGGAAAAAAGCAAAGAAGGAAGGAAAAACAAAGAAAGAAAAATATGGCTATTTTTAATTTATAATGTGCAGGAAGGCATGTCCCAGAGTAAGCATTGGACAATAAAATAGGAATACTAGTAGATGACTGATCAATGTTTAATTGCATATTTAAAATTTAAAGCTAGTGAAATTCAGGGACTCAAGTTTTCAAACACAACTCATGAGCCCCCCACTTCAGAAGCAGGAATGTCCTTTCCATCAGGGAGTATGGCTGGGGTTGGGGCCTGGAACTGTGGTTTCCCCTTCAACTTATTCATATGCCAGAGCTCTGAGTCCTGCCCACAAGCAAGGGCAAGAGTGCCCCGTGCCGAGGGTGTAACGGTGATCTCAGGACAGGTTAAACAAGGCTGGGGGCAAATATCTCAATTCCCACTTTCCTAATTTTACTTCTTTCTGTATTTATCTCCTTATTACACATGAAGTACATGTTGCCAATCTCTCATAATACCAGCCATGGCATGAAGACTCATTGGAACTTAATATTTTTGAGTAATTAAATATTATCCTCTTAAATCTGAATAGTAGTTCCCTTGTTTCTTTAGGTAGTGTGGTATCTCTATTTATGACACTGTATTCTGAAGGTACACAAAAATCCACGGTAGGAATGATCTCATGTTCACGGTTTTGTTTACATACAAGTACATTGGTTTTCCTTAGACACAATATCCATGTTTCCATAGCTATTATGAACTAAAATTAAGCTCCCACCATTGGTCCAAAGCTATACGACTGGCTATAAATCAGTATATGGTAAGAATATGGATGCTTTGCTAAGTGAAAATTCTGGTATTTTCTAGAAGGCCTAGGAAAAGCATTCCACAGTGGAATGCTTATGTCATATTTGTATGCAAAGGAATTTATGCACACTGTGGCTCGATTGCACTCCCTACAACTCTTGTTGAAATTTAACTGTCATCATAACAGAATTAAGAGCTGGGGTTTCATGGCAATAACCCTTGTAAATGGGTTAGTGCCATTGTTTTGGAAATGGTGTCCTTATAAAAGTGGATTTCTCTTGCACATACTTTTCAGCTCCCACCCATTCTACCTGTGCGCTTGTGTGTCCTTCTGCCACGTCATGGCACAGCCCTGAAGCCCTCACCAGGTCCTGAGTGTCATGAGCATGGGCCTGCCAGCCAGTAGACCAAGATCAGATAAACACTGATTGTTTAGGGCCTGGGGATTTAGCTCAGTGGCATAAGGGCCTGCCTGACAAACACGAGGCCATGAGTGTGATCCCTGGTACCAAAAACACAACAAAAAAACCCCACATGGATTGTAATTTACCCCCATTCTGTTTTAGCAGCAGAAAATGAACTAAGATAAGGCATATTCAGGGGAATGTTTCCTCATTCATGTTTATATTTACATCATTCATTATGTATATACAAAGCATTGTGAGGATGTAGATAATTTCAGAGAATGCTGGTTAGGCTACCTGGTCTGAGCCATTTGTCTGCCTTCAGCTCACTATCCTAACTCACATCATGAGCAGGGTGCTTCACCTTTGACACGAGAATTTGAGCACTGAGCTTTAGTCCCAGCTCTCACTCTGAATAGGTCACTACGGAATGTCTCATTTACTCATAGCTCGTATTTCCAGCCACTCCATTCACATGTAGCAGTTGAAATTTAAGTTTCTAAAAAGGAAAAGAGCTTCCAAAACTCCTGTGCTCTTTTGCTCATTGGCAAGATATGACACTGCTTTCACGGTAGAGGAGAACTGACTTGGTGGTAAAATTAAGCTTCTTCACAGAGAATATGAGAAATATGGGAACTGTGAGGACTTTTGGTTGTTTTGTTTTGCATATAGACCAGTGATGGTGAACCTTTCAGAGACCTAGTGTCAAACTGCAATCCAAAACTCCCTCAGCTATAGAAAAGGGCCAACACTGCAATTAAACCTGATTCTAAATTTTAGTTTAGGAAAAACAAGTCATACACTGACACTAACACCTGTGCCATAGGTTTGCCACCACGTTTGTAAACAGTAGAGTGGGAGGGCTAAAGCCCAGGCTGACTCAGTGTCTGTAGCAGTCACAAGTCCAAGTGTGCTTCTCATCCTTGGACCTCATTTCTTTTCCTTTTCTTTCATTTTATTTATTAATTATTCATTGGTACTGGGAATTGAACTCAGCCTCATGCTTGGCAGGCAGGCACTGTGCCACTGAGCCACTGAGCTATGTCCCCAGCCCTGGACTTGGTTTCTTTATGTGAAATGGAGATAGTTTGTCAGTTTGTTATAACTTTCTACAACAGGATGCCAGGAAACAGAACAGAACAATGTACCTTAAATTGTACAGAAAAGTCATGTGTATTAAGTAGACAATTACACAGTAATACTGAAAAAATAAGCCATCACTCTATATATCAATGTATCTGTATTTTATGTGAGATTTTGCAAGAAAATATGATTTCTACAATGCCCCCAGCATGCATAGAGGGTGAGTAGATTCAGCTCACTCTCCGCTCTGTGGAGGAGGGGTCATCCAAATGAAGACACGGATTCATATAAACATACTCAGATACATGTGCACACACACGAAATTATCGCTATCTTAGGAAGTGTTAAAAAAAGAAGCCTGGAATAAAATTTCCACTCTACTCATGACATTTGTTGGTTTTCTGCAAACAGGATAATGATTGAGGAGAGTTACCTCTGCTGTTCTCCCTGTCTTAAATTCTATAGCCTGGGGCCACTAAGTTATTTCAGGTTTTGGCAGGTATTTGAGAAGCGGCATCAGAGGGTAAGCAGGCACAGCAGGGCTTAGGGAAAAGCATCACTTCTGTTGCCATTTGAGTGCGTCAGCAGGATTCCAGGTACTTCTGAGAGTTAGACAGCTTCTTCGTGAGCAAACTCAGGGGTGAAATGGGATGTGGGCTGTTTAGCCATGTTTGATGTTCTTCTCTTTGTCATGTAGCTGGCTAGATTATTACTTTTGCTTTGAAAAGCGTGTAAAACTCCTGCCCTTGAGCTTGATTATTTTAGCCTGTGCATTGGAGGGCTGTATGAGTGAAGGGCTTCCGTAAGTTTAAAGGGTTCAGATGAGAAGTCAGGACGAGGTGAGTTAGTAGAAACGCTGCATTACCATGTAACATAATGAACACCTGCATTTCTGCCTGGTGTACAGATTGTGATTCTGATGCAACCTTAGCAGAGCTTCAGACAGGGGGGCTCAGCTATGCTCTCAACCAGTCCCTCTGCTTGCACTTCTGAGGGTGGTACCATCAGCCACGCGGTCCTCTCCTCACCTGGCCTGTGGCTACTGTGAATGGCTGTATCTGCACACGCAGAAAACACTGGGTTTCAAAGACCATGAAGAAAGGATGGAAATTACCATATTTCTAAGTCCTGTATTGTAATTTGAATTGATAATAGTTTGTATATTTAGGACTACCAAGTAAAGAATGGAAATTGAGATGACCAGATTACTTTTACATTTATAACGGCCACTATAAAAACCAAGATTACAGATATGATTTATGTTATATTTGTACAAGACAGTGCTTTCTGGACAGTACCAGGTTCAACAAAGAAAAAAAAGTAAGGTTTCCCTAGCCAGGCAGGTAACAGTCTACTAACTTGTTATTTTGCTTTTAAAGAGCTTGTTTGTCCTGCTCTCACATGAGGAAGAAGAGACAGAGAAGGAAGTACTAAAGTGGCTAAGATAGCAGCAGAAACTTTTTCCCCAATACAAACCACAAACAGAAAGAAAAAATGAGCACAGACCAAGTGCACCAAAGCCGTGCGTTACAGGAGAGGATTGAGACTGAGAATGGTCAGGTGGATTTGTGTCGAACATGCTGTACTTTATTCCACAATTAGCTACTAGCATAAGTGAGGCAGAGTGCCAGAGACAGACTTCTGAGGGTCCCCTACAAATGTAGAAAAATGCCTTTCCCCACCCAAAATGGCACACAGTGTGTGCTGCACCAAGAAGGTGAATAAAAGTCAGTCAGACCTTCCTGCAGCCCAGCATGAGCTATTTTGCATCTTTTGAATCACTGAAAGGCCAAAAATATTTTCTGACATTGAGCAGATTTTCTGAACTTTTTCTGAATGCCGCTGCTCCCGTAGTGCCATGGAGAGCTCCCTGGGACTGTGGGGATAGAATGAGTCCTTCAGAAAGAGCAAGGCTTGAGAACCAGTGGACTAGCTGGGCGTGGTGGAGCAGGCCTGTAATCCAGCCCTCAGGAGGCTGGGGCAGGAGGATCCTTGTGAGTTGGAGGCCAGCCTGGGCTATGAAGTGAACTCAAGGCCAGCCTGAACTGCATAGTGAGACCTTGTCTCAAAAAAAAAAAAAAAAAAATTAAAAAACCAAAAAGCAACCTATGCTCCTCTGTTCTTCCATCTATGTCTTCTTTAGAGGTGCTCAGCAAGTCTTTTATTATGTTTTTCATTTCTTCTTTTACCTGAGATAGTATTTCTGTTCTAGTTTGTTTTATAGCTTCATGAAGTTGTTTCCTTACTTCAGTTGCCATCTCTTCAGAAACTTCAGGTGTGCGACTCCCGATCTCTTCCGTGTTTAAATCTCTGGGACTTGCTCTGCTTGGGTTGTTTTTGGTCTTCCCTGGAAATTTTGTGTTCTGAAAGTAGATCAACAAAAGACGTTGTCTTTATTGATATTTTCTAACAAAGTTCTCCTGGCTACGAGGCTAGCACCAGGCTTCTACAAAGTGACCGTGTGGCAATGATGCTGAACTATATCAACATGCAAAACATTTTTAACATAGCACGTAAATACACAAATATTTCTGTAAGACTAATTACAAGAAATATGATCAGCTCTCAAAAGTATTCCATTGCTGCTCCAGAAAAATGCAGTTTTCTATCTGTGTCTATCTGTGGCATCTACCTGCATAGTCCCTAATACCACATTGCACCTACTGTTTTGATTTTTCCGAGTGAGACATTGCATGCTGATTTATCATTGTGAAGTAAGAGCCAGATCCCTTTGCTGCTCACTTCCCCGTGTGCTTTCTCCCCAGCCCACCACAATGATTACAAGATAATCTTGATCAGATCAGATTTAATGTGTTGCACCATCACTACTTTTTATTCCTCAGAAAACTTCTTGATTTACTTCAAATGTTGTCTTGTACACCAAGAATTACCATGAATTCCTTTAGAAAATCCTGTCTCTGATGCATCAATTTTTTTTACTGTGTTAAAAACATCATACATTTGATTAATTTCATCTTCTTGGAGAACCATTTTTGGATCTTTCTCACTTGCTCAGATCTAAACTAGCTTTCTCTAGAACTGCCATATAGCTTTACATGTTCTATTTTCTTCTGCTATCAAATTATGATTTCTCACATTTACTTTGATTACTGTATTCTATGTGTTTTTTTTTAAATTTTCTGCTTCTCCCAGTATATTTCTAAGAAAGGAAACATGGGAGACAAGTCTTGTGGTATTCCATGTTTATAAATGTCTTTACTGATGCTCACACATAAGTGAGAGTTTGGCCAAGTAGAGAACTGAAAATTGAAGATGGTTTTTCATCTAAATTTTAACCACTGTTCCTTTAGTTTTAAAATTCCAATAGTACTGCAAAGAACTTTAAATGTTTTCTTATTCTCTATCCTTTGAAGTAACTTGGTTTATATTTCCATAATGTTTGAAATTTTTAGGTCTGTATTTTTATTCTGATATTCTGAAATAGGCTGTTATAGCTCATAGTATATTTGACTCATTTTTAGAAACTTTGAGGACATTGTTCACTCTAGGTAGCCATGTAGCTAGAAACCATTTGTGAACTGTTTGGATGGCCTTTTTATTTTTATTATCTATATGTGGAACATCTCAAAATATTAGCACACTCTCTTTTTTGTGTATTTATGGTTGCTTTTATTCTCTTGATTTTTCTCTCTCTTGTACTGTCTGGGAGATGACTGTTAACTATTCATTGGTATACAGTTAAATCCTCCTATTGAATTTTTAATTTATGCCTTCTTTGTCCTATGGTTATTCTGTTTTTATAACATTCTATTGTTGCCCAAGTATGTAACATTTTCTTTTTTTTTTACAGGCTACCTTCATGCCTCTTGTTATCTTTAAAATAACTGCCCATACCATCAAGCATAATCAAATCAAATAAAATAGTGTACAATAAAACCAATAAAAACAAAACAATGGAAGCAATACAGGACTTCAATACAAAATAGTAGTAAAACAACAGTGGATAACATAGTGCCTCTTGTTATCTTCAAAGCAGTTACCTGTTCCATCAGACATGATACAATCAAACAAAACCAAATAGAATAAAATCAATCAAAACCAAACAATGGAAGTGATACAGGACTTCCAAGCAATAGTAAATCAACAGTGGCTACTGGAAGGCCTCTTTTTATCTTCCAAGTAGCTGCCTATGCCATCAGACATAATACAGTCAAACAAAACCAAATAGAATAAAATCAATTAAAACAAGGAAAGCAATACAGGGCTTCAAAATAAGATAATAGGAAATCAATAATGGCTGCCATAACATATTTTTATTGTTAAAATAGCTGTCCATGCCATCAAATATAATAAAATTAGACAAACTGAAACAGAATAAAAACCAAACTAAACAGAATAATGAAAACAATATGGGCTTCATATCATAATAATAGATTAACAATGGCCACTGCCTTCCCTTTTTAGACACTCCCTCCCCTTTCAGCTTCACAGTATCTAATGTGCATTTTGAATCCCACTAACTCCTTTAGTTTTTTATACTAGGCAGATAGTATGATGTTCACTCATGTGACTTTGAAACATTTCACCCATGAGCATGATATCAAGTTGCATCCATTTACCTACAAGAGCCTCGAGGTTATCCTTTATGGCTGAGCAGCTTTCCATTGTACGAAAGTGCAGTGTCTCTCTTTTCCCTCTGCAGCTCATGGGCAAGCTACTCCCTCTTAGCCCTCTGCACTCACCACCGGCCAGCGAGGTCCTCTACGTACACCACTCCCCTCCACCTCCCTTCTCTCTGCAGAGGCCTCCGGGCTCACCCTCTGCTACCACCACTGTGACCGTGGGTCCCCGGGTTCCAAAAGATCTTCTCATATAGTGAGTCCGGCTCCAGGAGAAGGTGCCACCAGCTACCGCCCTCTTCTTTGTTTAAGTTTGTCTTTTTACTCTCTTCGTAGGCTTCAGTTCTCACTTTGGATTTTTCCTGGGTCCAGAGGATCCACTTCCTTCCTTCTTGTCTTCTCCATGATGCTATATTCCAGCATCTGGACAGTGACCCTCAGGGAGGCTGTTTACTCTGCTGTTTACTGTCCCTTCATCTTCCTGGAGGCTTCCTTGTTTGTCTTGTGAGACAAGTTTCCCTGCTACAGTTCAGGCTGGCCTTGAACTCATAGTGATTCTCCTGCCTCAGCCTCCAGAACACTGATTATAGGCATACACCTCCACACTCAGCCTTCTCGCCACTATTGCATGCAGTTCTGGAAGTTCTCTTTCATGTCTTTATGAGATGTGATCAAACATACAGTGAATTCTGCCAAATGCCACCCAATGGAAAGGCACACTTATAAGAATATGCTGTCTCCTCATTCACCTAAGTCACCAGATCTGTCACTGTCTGACTTCCTGCTCTTTCCTAAATTTAACTAGCATTGGTTAACTCTAACACCACATCAGTTCTTCAATCACAGTGACTTCATCTGATCAACCTATTAAATCACAGGAAGCAGTAATCCCAGCATTTGGGAGGCTGAGGCAGGAGGATCACCATGAGCTCAAGGATACTCTGAGCGATACATCTATACAGTGAGACCACGCACTCCACCCCTGGCCCAGGCCTGTCCCGGGGCTGCTCCAGGTGGTGGTAGGCCTGCCTCTGCCCCACAGGAGCAGCAGAAGTGGCAATGAGCACTGCACGGCAGGGCTCCAAGTATGTAATATTTTCTTCTACCTCACTACTATTAAAAACGCCTATCTCTTTATGATTAGAGACTTTCTTTTGAAGTTTTCCTCTTCTATATAATTTCTTATTTTGGTCAGAGGTGTTCATTCTGCATGTTTTGTTCTTTGTTACATGTGTGCTCTCTTCCTGTGATATTTTTGTTAGTTTTTAAATGCCTGATCATTTGAAATGATGATATAAATAGACTGCTTAGATGTTCTGTGTATGTTGGTAGATTCATCATAGGTAGAGCTGGGTAGACTTTTTACTGGGTAATTTAAGCTTTATTTCAGGAATTGCAAACTGTCTGTCTGGAGGATACAGTTCTGGCTGTCACAGTCGTAGAGCGTCGTGCACAAAGGGTGTGTGGAATCTTTGCGTTATTCCCAGCGGACACCTCCACCTCCAGTCAGCCAACAGAAGGTGGACAAGTGTTGTCCAGTTGATCCAAGAGGAGAAGGAGCTCCGCCACATAGCTGCTGACACAAACTGTCACAAGACTTTTCCTTTCTACACCCAGCTTCACGTTCATTGCATGGGACGGGACATGGGCAGTTCTTCAGCTTTCCAGGAGAAGCTGTGGGGAGGTGAGTTGGGCCATTCCTCCTCCGCGCATCAAAACCGACTGAGGGCTCAAAATGCCCACATCCAGCAGCTGGAGTCACACAGCCTTCTGCTTTCTTGCCTGCAGCATTAGCTACTGTGTGACTATTTCTACTCATTTACATTTTGGATACAGATAACCCTCTAACTGGTGCTTTACTTAGGTTTCTAGGGAGGTGGCAGAGAGAAACACCTTTCCTAAATATGCCATCTCTAACATAAATACCTTCTTTAACATAGCAGAGTTGTATTCTTGCTACCTGTGTGCATTTATTCCCTTTGCTTTATCTCTCATACATTCATTGTCTTTGTTTAGTAAATATGGATTTACAAATCTGAGACACTTCTGAATCTCTCTCTCTCTCTCTCTCACACACACACACACACACACACACACACACACACACACACACACAGGATTCCCAACTGCTATACTTCCACAAACTATCTGGAATAGATCTTACACATTTCATCTTAATGACTACTTTAAACCCAAAATAATTTTTATTGATAACAGTAATATGGTAATTCATTATGGTATGCTGTTACCCAAGTGCTAATTAAAAGGAAAGATAGTTGAAGGATAAAGGAGGGCTTGAAAGCAAATCACACAAAAGTTCTTTCCTAATATATTTCCTGTCTATCACACTTATTACTGCAGGGTGGGTTGACAGGTTAATTATGCACTAGGCAGGAGAGCAGGTACAGAGGATGTTACAATCTCAAAAGCAAACACTTATAATCATTTTATCTAAATATAAGACAAACTCACCTTGATGAAGGACTGCATTTAGTGATTATATGTAAAGTGACCTTTCTACCTAAAGATTGCAGATAGCATCAAGTTAAATTTCACCCAGGAGGTCTTGTGGAGAAATGCTGGCCCTACCTCAGCTATGGGTGATTCGTCTCTGGTATCCTAGATATCTTCAAGTTTGCTTGCCTTGTGTTTTTAACTATTGAAGGTTCTTTATTCTATATTTCCTGCTGAAGCCAGAGCTTTTATTGCACATCTCTCCCATGGTATTTATAGACACATAAAAGGACATCTCATAACTTTTCATCTGTATTGATGCTTTCTACTCTTATGTATCAGGATTCAAATTCTTTTGCTGGGAAGTTTACTCAACTTCTGAATGAGATAAAGTATCCCTTCTGTTTTCTCTTGTGTATCTCTATTCAATCACTTTCTTTGTGTGTACTTTGATTTTTCCATGGAATTTTCTGTGTGTTAGCTGCCATTTTTTGGACGATGCGTCGATTCTTTAAATGAGCAGCTACAACTCGATACAATACTATACACAAATGTACAATTCCTATTACAGAAAAGGCTATTAAACTTGTTGCTGTGATCATTATACTTTTTCTGTGCAGACCACGTTCCCAGTGGCCTAGCTTCGCAGTAGATTTCCATGGTAGCGGTTTCTGTGAAGCGCAGAATACCGCCCCTCAACTCATCTATTGCTCCAAAATAAATACAGCTTTGCTATTCCTAACCAAACCATCTCAGACTTTGGAAAACAACAAAAGACATGCTGTTTTGTGATAGTCTCATTTTATTTTAGTTTTTAGAAGTCTTATTTCCTCTCAAAATGGAAATGCTTCACGCATATGAAGACTGAATTTAGCGTTTTATTTTAACTCCAAACTCTTCACATTTTTGCAATATGGCATATAGTTAATAATACTTACTCATTTCACCTTATCCATCCATTAAATATTAAGGAAAAAACAAAGCCTCAGATACTGAGTTAGACTGTGCTGTAGCATATCGTAGGAAAAAAATCACAAGATGTCAGTCTTCGAGAGGAGAGAACTATAAGCTCTCATCCAGTGACGGTTTCCCCAAAAGATACATTGAAGGTGAGAGACAATGAGAGCAAGGCGACATGATTATTGCAGCCTCCCAGACTACTCTGACTGTGCTTTGCCTTTGGGCGGCCAAAATTTTACTGCAAGGCTGTCAGTTGATATGACGCTGTGACAACTTTGCCTGACATGGTGGCTAATGGTGACAATGCCATCCTGATAATTTTACCAGTTTGAATATATTGTTTTATTAGTGTCATCAGATATTCAACTGTGAGAAAAGTAGTAACCTATGAACACAGCCAAGCATGATTATTTATTCTGGCTGGCTGAGAAATATTGTTTGAAGGTGGAGAACAATACCATTCCCTCTCTGATAACGGATGACCGAAGTACAATGCTTTGCATCTTGCAAATATCTTTGTAGCTACAATTCTGTTGCATTCACGTGATAACATGGTTAGTTGGGTCAAATGGACGTTGTTGGCCCGACTTTCCAGGTGAGGAAACTGAGGAGACACACTTGCACGGCTAAGGTTGTTGGACCAGTACGTGCCAGTCCACGGTCTTCCGGTCCTTGGCTTTCTCTGTATACCAGACTGCGATTCCAACTGTCGGTCTGTCTGTCTGGTATATATGTTGGAAGCAGGAACATGTACATGATGCTCCAAGCAGAGCATATGGAGTGTTGAACGCACTGGAAATGCCCAGCACAGGTGCCGGAAAGCACGATGTAAGAGAAGACGCTGGGCCACTCGTTTCAACCTTTCTTTCTGAAAGCTAAGGCAGGAGACTGTGTGATGGATTCTTTTTAATATGGCAGTATTGTCAGCGAATGGCTTCAATATGCACTGTAAGCATTAAATGCTAAAAATAATAACAGCAATTATAGATTGTTCTGACACCAGAAGAGCAGAATTGTGCTTCTTAACTGCATTTGCCTTCAGCCAATAAAAATGCAAAATCCCTTGCCTGCAGACTGTCCTCCACTGTCCTAGATTACCAAGAGATGGCAGCATTCCATCCATCATTCAGCAACTACGTATTCCTTGCCCGGGAACAAGATCTCTTTTCCCAATAAAGTGCTGAGAGAAAAGAATAAAATCTATACTATGAGTCTATTTCATAATCATCCATTTTGACACAATCATGCAGCTTCAGACTGCCCAGATCTAAGCTTTGGTGTTGATGATACATAACTGTACAGATTCGAAAGCCCCATTTAAAAATAAACACATGGTATATAGTTGAAGCAGTGTGTGAAATCCACTGAGTTATAAGGCAAGGAAGAGAAGGGTGGTGTGTGGCTTCTTCTTCAATGTGCTTGAAGGTTTTCCTATGCTGGCTTCAGTTAAAATGTGCTGTTACTAAATTTGGGCGCCTTCTCGTTGTCCAGAGTGATATTCTGTCTGGAGATTGGTATCGTCTGTCGGTGAGGTATTTTCATAAACCCCAGTCCACTGCTCAGTGAAAGCAGCCTCAGATGTGGGATCCTTTCCATGGGGTGGTGGGAGGAAATCGTTCTTTGGCAAGATGCAGAGATGACTGTAGACTTAAATATTTCAGAAGCTGAAGTTTCCAGGGCTCATTTTATCATAAAATCTTTCTTATGATCTTTTTCCATAATTGAGTTATGAATTATGACAGAGGCCAATAGAAAAATAATTTTGATGCTTTTCTATAACAAATACTCTTTAAAGTATGTAGGTATATTGCAATTTCTCCTTTTTCTTTTCTTTTGGTAATTGTATAATCTTACCAGTAATTGTCTTCAGTTGTCAAACATTATGTATTTGTTGCAAAATTAAGTTGTCAGTCAGTGATCTCCAAATGTGGAATAGCTTGGAACAGTTTGGGAGCTGCAGATTCTCTGCTAGTGTGTCTCATTGCCTTCCATTTTAGTGCAGGTCACTGCAGTCTTCTCTTGATCAGAGAACCAGAGAGCTGGGAATCATCTGCTACCTCTCTTCGTCTCTCCTGAGGGATGACTCAGTTATCTCGGAGGGTGACAGGAAGTGTCAGAGGTCACACAGTACATTAATGGCATGGGCAGCCGTGGGTCAACCTAGTGGTCTTCCTTCCATACCAGCGTGTTTTCTATGGGATCATGATACATTTTAAAAAATGTTCAGAAAACAGCAGTTTTTCTGCAGCTGGAGACTCACTGCCACAATCCTTTGGGAAACCAGAGTTGTCTGGAAGGCAGGCATGGCCAGCATCAGAATGAGTTTCTGAACAAAGGAGCAGCAGTAGAAACTAGAGATCATTCTCTGCACAGCAAAGGAAGGTGTGGGTGAGCCCTGGTGCTGTGGAAAGGCATAGGTTCCCAACTGTGGGCTGGAGCTGAAGAGGGCTCAACTTTTCTCTGCATTTGGAAGCAGAAACATTTATCTCTTACAAGAAACTCCAGGCCTGTAGACATCTAAAAGAGAGAGTCGATCCAGCAGATCTTTCTGGGAATCTTCCTTTGTTTTACATAGCTGGAAATTTTTTCCTAAGCCAAATTAAGGCTTTGAACTGAGGAGCATATTCTCTGCCCTTGAGAGAGGCAAGGCTAGATTGCATGTAGGTCAAGTCCTAAGTAGAGAATTACTGAAAGCTCTCAGAGGGCTTCTGACTCAGGGTCGGGGAGGCCCTGGAGGATGGCGCCTCTCTGACTGACCATCCAGTGGACTGAATATCTCTTTCAGCTTTGTCCTAGACAGCAACTGCACCAGTGGGCATTTCCGGGATGCAGAGGTCTGACTGGTAACGCCAAAAATCTTCACTCCTTGAAATATACAAGGGCTTGCAATGAGCAGGAAACCCCAAGAAAGGGATTGTCTCTTTCAAAGCTTTCTTTCTCTATCCAGAAGAAAGCCTGGATGTGGCTTTGACTACTCCCAAAACTGTGAACAATTCTTGATGATATTGACACTCTTATGTGTTGGAAGTGATTCTGAGTGCATTTCATCGGTTAATATGTATTCCCCAGAATAACCCAAAGCAACTGCTGCCACAGTTACCAAGTTGCCTCTCTTTCATTCATAAAACTGCAACTCAGGGAGATTAGACAACTTCTTAAGGTCAGACAGGTAATAAGCGGTGAGACTTAGTTTTGAACCAAGAGACTTAACTCTAGACTCTGTTTTAACTAAATTCTGCTGTCCCCCGGCAAACTTCTCTCCCATCAGGGGTAGCATGGTCTTTACAAACCCAGAATGCAGCTAGCTGTGCTATCTGTTTCCAGAGGACACAAAGACAATCAGAGTGTGAGGCTCCGGGAGTGTGTGGGGTATGCTTGACTGGGAGATAGAGTTTTTCTGTTATGATTGCAGATGATGCTGAGTGCTGAGGACAGTGACCTCCGCAGTCACCCTTCCTCAGAAGGCCACAACTAATCTACTAGACGTGAAGTTGTGGCAGACCAGTGCCAGCGACTGGGCATGCACAAGTGATCCCCAAGCCTTGCCCTCTAATGAAACAAACAGCCATTTTCCAATAAGTCTCCGTGTCAAGACTCCACCATCTTGCATCCATCAAGTTTATTTCTTTCTCATATGTTGTGGGAAACAGAATATGACCCTGATTCATACTCTTCTCAGAAAGCAAACTTTTCCAGCCCTGGTTTCCAACGAGATCCTTGTGGGAAAAGGGAGGAGGGAAGTGCATTCCTCAAAAGACTGTTCTGTACTTCTCCGTGGGACTCAGTGCATGAACTAAACAGCCGGGAGACACTGAGCCCCATTTTCCTTGCCTCTACAGTTCCGATTTAGCTCTGTTTCAGGGTTCCTATCTTCCCATCCCTCCTTCATCGACTTGACTTCTCTGTATACCTACTCGTGAATTCTTGTACTGAAGATGTTTCCATGGTGAATTTTGTCATCTCTATATTTCATCTCTTAGCCTTGTTTGGGAGTCCTCAGAAAAAAACCAATTCCCCTGTCCTCTCACGTTAACAACACGGTTCATCTCCAAGTCAGTAGAACAGTGTGCAAGAGGAATTTTACTGCTGTGCAAAGCTCCTAGAGGCCTGGGAAAGAGTACACGGTGAAAAGTCACCAAAGTCTTAGCATCTCCTCAGCTACTGAGCAAAGCAACAGCAAAGGATGCATTTGTAGAGAGGAGGAGATGAGGCTTTTGCCTCAGACAAGAGTCAGGGTGACAGAAGGTGCTGAGCCGTAAATAATTTGCATCTTCCTTTCGTCTGCTTCCCTGGGCTCTGGGCAATTTTATTCTTGCTGGGCGCTGCTCACTGATACAGAAGAGTCAAGATTTTGTTCAATAAATTATAAAGGTATATATATTATATTATATAATATTATATATTTATATATATATATATATATATATATATATATATATATATATATAATATATAACTGATTTAACAACAATACTGACTCAGCCTCAACACTCAAAGGAAGACCTCTATAGGATAATGAGCTATAACTTGGAATGTGCCACAGAAAGTCATCCAGGGACCAACTTGCTCAGCTGGGTTGAATGATAGGCCCATGCCTTCCTTCTGTTCTGCTCCCTGCCTCTCGCAGTACCTAGTAGTAACTGTGTTCAGTCACCTGTGTTTCTCACGGAAACGTGATCTCTAAGAAGGCAAATGCCATGCATTTATCCGGAGAACCCAGAACACGATTGCTTGTGAAATATTTGAATATCTGAGGTCATCTACCTCGTCAGATGCTAGATTCTCTGCAGGAGTGGTTGGGACCAGATGAACTGCGGCACAGTCCTGAGACTCTGCGAGGCCACATATGTGAAAGATTTTCAGAAATAGAAAATATGCCATGTGGCATTCTCACCAACAACATAACAAGATGGATTCCATTCTGTGTGGAGGAATTTCGAGTACTTGCCCTTCTCGGCAAGTCTTAAAGCAGCAATTAGAAAACAGAGGCACCAAATCACGTGGAGGACATTGACACTGAGACCTCTGAAGGCAGTGAAGTAGAATTTTATGAACTACGGATCCTTATTTGTTCCATAAATAGACAGTATTAGGACAGAGTGTGAGTTCGAGGTCACAGGTGAAGGCCTCCACCGTCGGGGTGCAAGCTGTAAATGGGTTTTCACAGATACCAGTGGCGGAGTTGCTTGCTTCATTCAGGCAACTTAGGGAAAGGCTGGAAAATCTCCTTTGATTTTCAAGGTAAAGGCAAAAAAGGATTTAATAGACTTCTCTCCATCTGTACAAATCTCCAGTCAGGCTGTGAGCGGCTTTTCTCCCTAACACAGATTCCTGCAGAAACTGGCTCCTGGCGTAGAAATGGCAGCACCAGAGCAAAGCTGCTCTAGGCTGAATAATTATTTCACTTCTGATCTCCAGGTCTAATACCAAGTGAGTGAAGCAAGCCCTTTAGTAAAACAAATTCCCACATTACACCGACAGGAGCAAGGAGACAAATAGGAAGAGGCAGCCAATTCTGTTGCTGGGCAGGCGCCGGTGCAGATGGCCAGAGGGCATCTGCCATGGCTCACAACACAGTGCATCTGCATGTGAGATTTGGGGTGCACTGCTGGCTGCCTGCGCCGGCCCCTGCCAGCAGGATGCCACAGAAGGCATGTTAGGACCGTGCCGCTTCCGGTATGGACGTGACACCGGGTAAATTGATTTCCATTTTTGCTAACTGAAAGCCGGTTGCTAATGGGAGAATGATTTCTTGGTACCATATGGGCACATGGATATTTTCTAATTTAGGGACTTGTGTATTATCTGTTCATCTCTCTATTAAGACATTTTATTATCATTATTTATATTGCCCCTGGCTGAAACAAAGAGCTATTTGTTGGAAGGTTAAATGGGAGAGCTGATAACTTCAGCTCATGCTTGGGGAGACAGAAGAGATGTGACACTCGCATTTCTCCAATTATGTCCCAGAGAGCAAAGATGTCAGGGAAGAGCGCAGGCTGCAGTGCTGATCCAGGGCTGGGCCGAAGCTCGGATCTCACGGAGCACCGCAGGCTGAGTGCCGGGAGGACCTGAGAGATGGCTTTTCAAAGCTGTTTACTGTAGAGACCAAGGATCCAAAAGAGGAATGTGACCACTCCTAGACCGCATGGATATGGACAGCTTTAGGAAGCTGCAGACATACTGAATTAAGGTCTTGTGGGTTCTCTATGCTTCTGTATCCCCTCTCCCGGAGGACTCTAGCTCATTTTCTAGATCAGACTTAATGATCACACGCGTTGAGAAGATACATATTTTAGGAAAAGTTTCAAAATTATACACACACACACACACACACACACACACACACACACACAAACACAGAGCCAGTAGCCTGCCGCAGAGGGGACTATAGTTGTTACAGCACTTACATATCACTGGCATTTAAGATGCTCCCCGTGCACTGACAGCTAAGTTGCCCAACCCTACTTAGTCTTTTTTATTAACTCAGTGCCCATGTCCTACTCAAAGCCAAATGCTGACGCTTAATCCCAGTGCAGTGTTGGGGGCAGGTCCTTAGGGAATAATTAAGTCTTGAGGATTCCATCATTATGAATGGAGTCTTTTAGAATTTATTTTGAGGAGTATATTTTTGCAGAATATAATGTTTGCATTCCTCGTGTGAAGTTGGTACACGCATGTACATCTTAATTCCTTTTTTCATCCTCTTTGTCTCCTCTTTCCCCTTGCTCTGCCTTTTGATCCCATTCCTATTTGAGAAAGATCTACTTCTTATTGTCTTTTACTTTGTTCTTCATTTATAATTTGAGATTCTCATATAAGAGAAACCATGTAACATTTAAGCTTGGGTGTCTGATTTATTTCAATTAACATTGTGGTCTGAGGGTATCCGTTTTCCTACAAATGTGTCCAGTTTATCCTTTGTACTCACTGTGTGTAAATGTTGTTTTCTTTACCGACTCATCGCTGATGGATATACAGACTGCTTCCAAGATTTAGTTATTACCAATTGTGCTGATGTAAACAGTGACACATGTGTATCAGTGTAATACAATTTTAACAATTTCAGGAGTATGCCTAGAAGGGCCATAGCTGGGTCAAATGGGGTTTCTAGTCTTAGTTTGTGGGGAATCTCCATATTGATTTCTATTGTGCTGGTATGAGTATATGATCCCATCAGCAGTGTGGAAGGCCCAGTGGAGCTTATTTGCCCTCTTCCCATGGAAGAACCCAGCTAGGAAGCGCTGTCTTAGCAGAGACCTGTCTTCCTTAGACACTAAATCTGTTGGCACTTTGATCATGGGCTTCTCAGCCTGTAGACTTGTGAGCAATGTAGTTGTGCTGTTTATAAATTACCCATCTCGTTCAAGGTGTTTGGCTATAGCATCTGAATAGAATTTTGTTATGAATAACTCTCCACGTGCCTCCAGGCTACCAAGGGTGGAGAAGCACCACGCTCTGTCTGATGGAATGAGTGAGGAGACGGCCGTCTCTCTGGTAGGGTCAGCTACTACAGGTCCATAGCACACTGTCTCTGTCTCTGTCCCTGTCTCTGACTGACTCTCAGGCACACAGACACACAGAGACATTGACACACAGACTGAAATCAATGGTGCCTTGGTTCGTGAGTGCTTTTGTTTCCAAACAGTGTGGTTCATGAACAGAAGTGTTTGGCAAATTTTGCCTTTGTTTGCAAACTTTGCATCAGGTGACAAACAACTGTGGTTATGATTCCGGTGGAGACAAATGTGACCATTTCTTCCCAAAGAGCTGTAAACAGATTAAGTCTGTGAACCAAGCTACTGCTGTAACTGATTCACTACATTCTACAGAATATAAGCAAACACATCTCTTCTTGGGAAATGTGTCTTAGATTTGTTGGGACTTGAGGTGAATGTTGACAGTGGAAGATCTGGATAATACAAAAGGAGAGAGCAGTTTGCTTCAGAGACAGAACAGGAGATGTGACTAGCACTAGTTTCACCAGCCTCAGGGGCACCAGTGCTGGCTTAAATGGAATATATTTTCCAGAGTTCAGTAGATGAAAATTATTGTGAAGACACACAATAATCTGGGATTTAATAATATGCGTCCGTACAGGGATCGCATGTAAAATTCACTGTCAAGTACCTATATGCCCATCAACAGATGAATGGGTAAAGAAAGGGTGGCATTTATACAAAATATAGTACTACTCTGCCATGACGAAGATAAACTTGAGTCATTGGTAGGAAAGTGGATGAGCTTTTTTTCCTGTTGGACCAGGAATCAAACCTAGCTCCTCATGCCTATAAGGCAGGTGGGGCACCACTGAGCTGTTTTCCCAGCCCTGGATGAAATTTTAGACCATAATGTTAAGTGAAATAAATCCGACATACAAGTTTAAATGTATTGCCTTCTCTTAGATGAGAAACCCGAAGCATAAATAAAAGCAAAAAAAGATAGATGTAAGAAATAGGGGAATACATCTTTTGTTAAAGGGAAGGGGACCAAGAGATGGAGGAAGGGAAGGGTAAGGTAAAAATGAAAGACTTGAGATGCGTTACAGACGTGCTCCAACTCCCCATGAGGAATGTGATCATTATGCTCTGCAAACATGTACTAATAAAAAATAAAAAATTGAAGACAAAAAGTTAAAAAGCACTGGATTATTTGTAAGAGAGCAATTATTCTCTTTGATTGGTGACTTACAGAGGGAGACATCTCTCCCCAACTCCCACATCCATCTGGCACCAACCTTATTCTCTGTCAATCTAAGTCAACTTTAAAGTAAGAGGAAAAATTCTGCAATTGAAGTTGTCTATTTTTTGCTCGTTATGTCTAGTTCTTCAACACTGTCTATGATTAAATCAAATGTTCCAATAACTAATGATCTGACTGTGACTTAAGTTAAAACTTTTAGTCTCATGCAACGCATACTTGGGAGATACCTGAAATATGTCTGGAATCAGGCTGGCACCTGGGACTTAAACCAGAACCAAATGGCGGAGGGCTCAGGAATCAAGCAGCTGAAGTCTACCCAGAGGAGACAACTGCGGGAAAATGTCTCCAATGGATGTCAGACATGTGTCTACTCAAACTACCCCTGGAGCACTGGGTAGAGGCTGCTGAATGGGCAGTGTCGTCTCCTGTGCCCCTTCCCACCTTTCCCTGGCCTTTGGTCCCCCATTTGCACCACTCAGACATTCCCCTTTCAGCAGCTCTGTTCCTGCCAGTGTATAAACTCCCCACTGTCTTTCCCACCCAAGAGTAAAGTAGATTTAGCGAGCATTGCTTTTGACCTCATAACCTCCTTCAGCTATTTTAACCCGAGTCCTGTCCCTGGTGTATTCATATCTGCTTCTCCCTGGACATCCTCTCTTGAATTTATTCCATGACATTCCTCCAGTCCTGGCCATCTCAGGCTGTTTGGATCCCGCTGTTCCAAAGGACGTCTCTGTCGTCACCTTTCTTGACCATCCAGCAGCATTCCACAGAGCACACTTCTGGCCTCTGCAAACCATGCATAGTTGTTCTTCTCTTCTTGTGCTCATGGCACTGGACTCTCCTGGTTTTCCTTCTCAGAGTTTGGTGACTTTTCCTCTCCTAAACCAGCTTTGTCTTACCTCTTGCCTTTCCTCTCTTTGTGCTGACCTTTGGCTTTTATTCCCTTTGGGTATTTAGGTCAAGGTTTTGCTATATATTCCAGGATGGCCTTGAACTCACTATGTAGCCCAGCCTCAAACTTGTGGGAATCTTTCTGCCTCAGCCATCTCCATGCTGGGATTACAGGCATGCACTACCATGCCCAGGTTCTCTTTCTAATTTTCTTAACTGTTATAATATTACTCTTGTTTGAATGCCCTAAAACTGGCTCTTCAGTTCTTTTGACTCCCCAAAATTCAAATATGAATACCTTATTGTATATTTGTTGTTTCCAGAGGGATGTCACGTGACTATCTCAACCTTAGCAGGACAGGCATTATTTTCTTCCGTTCCCAATCCTCCAGGATTCTTTTTTTTTAAATCATTTTTTTTATTTTAAAGATAGTAAGATCCAACAAAACAAGACAGAACAAAGCCAATTAAAACAAAGCAGCAGAATTGGTACAGAACGTCAAAGCAGGATACTAGGAAAACAAGCATGGCTTCCATAGTATATCTTGTTATCTTCACAATAGTTGTCCATTCCATCAGGTATAGCAAAATCAAACCCAAAACAAAACAGAACAAAACCAATAAAAACAGAATATTGAATAAAGCAAAGCAATTAATCAGAACAAAGCAAAACAATGAGAACAATATTGGCCTTGAAAGACAAGATAGAAGGAAATTCCCCATATTTGCTATATTGCATACTGTCATCCTCCAAGGAGATGCTCAGACCACTGGCCCCAGGCCTCAAAAATCAACCAGACAATACAAGCATTTAGTTGCTTTATGTACCTTAGCTGCTATCAACTCAGCCTGTCCTCTGAAGCAGCCAGTTGCTTACAGGGGCGGGTGTGGGACATGGTGTTTGATTCTCAGCCTACACACTGGTAGGCTCACGGGAGGTGCTATCTGACTTCTCTCTCTCTGGAACCTGCGTGGCTTGTGTGGTTTACCAGAGAGGCTGGCTCGTTGATTTCTTGGTGGCTTTTCCCAGTACCATCATGACCAAATTCTCAGGAGGCGCTGGCGTTTTTCTCCCTGGAAACCATGCAGCTTGCGTGGCTTACCAGAAAGGTTGGGTAGCTGATTCCTCCTCCATGTTTCTTTATCAATTTTCTACATCTCTGTGTATGACACTACAATATATCTAGTTTCTTAACTCAAAACTTTTCCTTGGTTCTTCTCTTTTGCACATGTTCTGCATCAGACTCATGAGTAAAAGCTATGAACTGATTCTAAATCAGGTCTTAAATCATTAGTAGTTTCTGTACCTGCACTACTGTATCCTCATCAAATCTAACACGGACAAATGCAATAGCTGCCAGCTGATCTTCCTATTTCTTTTCTTATCCTTAGAGTTTCCCACCACAGAGCCAGAATTGTCTTTTAAAAATAAATCAGATCACGTTCTTTTCCTACATAAGACACACTAATGACTTCCTAATACATCTTAAATCAGAACTCTTTTCTCTGGCTTTTAAAGCCTTGGGCGATAGGTCTCTGGTTACCATTTCAGCTTCTCTCAGATCCAGCCTGTGATGTGCTGACAAGTGTGTAAAAGCAGGTGCTTTGAAGGAGAGGCACGGGAGGGGGCTGGGCATTCGTTGGAGGAAGCACTCACTCTTCATGTTCGCCAATTTCCCTGGTGTAAATGTCCCTTCTCTGGCCAGTTGGGTTGCCAAAGTGCCGTGCTGTCTAACAAAATTTTGTGGATGCCACATCATCTCTTGGTGACCAGTGCCGGGGGCTGGCACCCAACGTGGTCCTTCATCCCAGGGCTCTGATACCCTGTTTCTCATTTATTTTTTCACACACATCACTAAGGAAAGCACCTATCTGGGGCCTTGGATCCTATTTCAGCCTCTGCCTAAAATTCTTTTCCACTTGATAATCATATAGACCCATTATTGCTATTTAGTTCTCATCTGAGCTGAGAAATCTCTTGAAATAGATTTTGAAAGTCCTCCATACTTAGCGTTAGTCAGTTTCTGGTACCTCATGTAACGTTAACACTCTCCATAGGATTGGAAGCTGTCTGATGTCTCCTGTGATGTGTATTTATCTTTATTGTTTGCCTCACTGGAACAGAATCCCCATAATTGCAGGGAACTTCTCTGTCGTGTTCTCTGCTGTATGCCTGGTGCTAGAGCGGCACCTGCCACACGCACAAAATGCTCAATTTAGAAAAACAAATCAATGAATAAAACAGCACTTTCTGCACAATTGACTTCCACCTGTCTCCATTGTCTTCTATTAACCAAAAAGTCAAATTTCTCAGACCAAATTTGCTTTTCTCTTGTTGTACCATTTTTCAGTCATTCATGTCCTAACCTGTCCCTTTGCCCTTCAAATATCAAAATATTTTTACACTGTTAACTTCTCATCAGGCCTGCAGTCTTTTAAGAAGTCCTTTATGGCTTTTCCAGACCACAAGTCTCCAGGCTCTGAATGCCAGCACAGGTGCCTGAGAACCGTGATGCGGTGCCACGTGATGCCTTACTTCTCTGTCCAGTGACTGCAACGTTTCCATCGGATGCTGCCAGCACCTATAAGTCTTGCTGGCATTTGATTCTGAGCTCCTATTGGCCCACCTTCAGTCCTTCTTCAGTCAGTACCAAGATCTCCAGACCATTCCAAGGATGCAGCACATACTTAGTCAACATCTGCCAACTGCACAGCTTTTGGGATGCTCAGATCTCGTGAACTAGGTTTCTTTTGTTTTCCTCCATGCCTCTGCCCTCCATCCTTCTTTAGCTTGCTTTGTGCTACTGACACATGTGTGTCTTCTATTAGCAACTCCTTTCTCCTCCTTCTCTATGAGCCGAGACAGTGAGGAGCATGATTCCGAGCTGGGTGGCAGGAAGGAGAGTGAGGTTAAAGCCTGGTCTCTGTCCCCCAACCCTGCAGGCTCCTCACTGTCTGCTTCCTCTCTTGTTGCAATGCCTTAACTCTCCTAAGGTAATTTCTCTGCACAGTCCTCTCTCTCTTCCATTCTTTGGAATTTTACACACACAACTCATGGTTTTATAAATAGTCTCTTTATTAGACTCTCTCCAAATTACTCAGTGTGAGAGTTCATCCTGTTTGCTGCTAAATCCCTCGAGATTTTTCTCTTTTTTCAAAGAACATGACCCATGCTAATACATGGCTTGGATAATACTTCTGCTGTTAAGCTTTCTCTATTTCTCACAGAAATGAGGCTCAAAAAACTTAGCTAAATTGTATTTGACCATGTCATCATTTATATATTGAAATTGCTTTGCATGTAACAAAAGAATGCTTGCCTCTGATAGAAACTAAAGGTTTGCAAAGCAGAGCTGGGCTATCTATCTAAATATCTCTCTTACTTTTCTCTATATTCACTGCCAGCATTGGAGGATAAGTTGCTATCATCTCTCACGTGGTGCCTGACCACTCCAGAGATCGTTATAATTAATTGAGTTTGTAGTCCATTGTGTGGTCAGAGTAATGTCTAGTAGATTTGTCACTACATGCGTACATCCGAAACATGCACACACACAGAGACTGCATCCCTGGCTTCTAATTGCCTTCTCATGCCATGAAGGAAAAACCCCTCCTTAACTTGACTCATGAGTTGTCCAGTGGTCCAGCATGGTCTCCTTCTCCAAGCTGCTCTCCACGGTGTTTGCTCCCTTTCTCTTTCTATTTCCATGTGACATTGGCTTTCTTTCGCTGTTATGTGTGCTTCAAATTCTCTCTGGGTACAGATCCTTTGATATGCCATCTCCCCTCCCTAAAATGTTCCTTTTTCCTGTCTTCTCGATGAACTCTTGGTTGCCTGTAAATCTCAGCTTATGTCATTATTCTCCAGGAAATATGCCTGGCCTCTACCTTTTATGTTTCCAGACTTCTCCTCTTTCACCTTCATCTGGGTGAGTGTGCATCTCTATGCCCCACTTGCTCGCTGGCTCGGGAGAGCAGGCTCGGGATTTTCTCACTACTGCATCACCTGCACCTGGTCGTGATGGGAACTTGCTAAATGTTTGCGAAATAAAAACATGACGATGACCCACTTGTAATGCAAGCTTCATCTCCATCGAAGTTCCTCACAATTACCTTTATTATTATTTTGATCAGTATTTTTATTTTAATTGGATTACTAGACAAATGGTCATGGCAAACACGAGTAAGTTGTTCTAAACTTCGTAAGTCATGCAGGTTCATTTTAAAGCAGTGCTAAATGCAAATAAATGAAAGATAAAATCCAGAGGTAAGCGCTGTTAACATATTGGTTTACATTTTTAAGGCTGTATTTCTACATTATTCAATAGTTCTTTGAATAAAGGAACAGCAAATAAACAAACTGGAGGTTGGATAAGAAGTGGATTTATTGGAAGGATGTCTAATAA
Source organism: Dolichotis patagonum (assembly GCA_004027295.1). NCBI lineage: Eukaryota > Metazoa > Chordata > Mammalia > Rodentia > Caviidae > Dolichotis > Dolichotis patagonum. The sequence goes on from PVJX010000715.1 coordinate 75,120, forward strand.
GGTCACCTAATAAAAGAGAGAATAATTTTCCAATTATAGGAAGGCAAGAAGAGTAATTGGAAGCCAAATCTCCAACTCCATTAATGTGTTTGCTCTTTGTCTTCCTCTGATCATCCTTCCTATCTAGATAGCTTTCTTACGTCTTTCTGGAGATTAGTTTCTTCCACATGGAGAAATTCTAACTCTAGGCTACAAAAGACTTTCCTGCTTTCAGTTTGAAAAGCACTCTGATTCTGGGAAAATCTTTATCCATCATATTCTCTTGATTCAGATGCCAAACAAATGAGCTGGCAACATATAAGAATATAATCCGATGTGGGGCAGGAACAAGTACAAGAAGAAGAAACTGGGGGCGAGGAAAAGAGAAGTAAAAAGGATCGATAAGTGACATGTTTATGTCCCAGCACACCAAGATGAATGTATTTATTATGTTTTGCACACATATACTACTAAAAGTTTTTTAAAAAGAGAAAGATGTACCAAAGTAGGTTGTTGGGAGCTGCCCACTACAGTGAGTGTGTGTGCATGCACACGTGTGTGTGTGTGTGTGTGTGTGTGTGTGTGGTAGGTCCCTGGTTTCATAGGCTGCCCCCATGTAATGACAGCCGCACAACCACTCCCATTGCAGAGGTGCTCCCAGGCCAGGAAAAGCGGGAGTGCTAATCATTTCCATCCTGTAGAGAGGCTGCTCCTGAGGACCGAAAGGTGGAGGTAAGGAGACCGTGGGGCGAAGGAGGAGGCCTGCGGGGAGGCTGAGCAACGAGACCCTGGATTCAGACCACAGCGAGGAAAAGTCATTCAAAGAAAAGGCCAGCAGCCCAAATGAGCTCATTTCGGAGAGGAAATAGGAGTTAATGAATAAAGATAGCACTAGGAATCTAAGGAGATAATTGGCC
>PVJX010000715.1:76115-218586 GCA_004027295.1 Dolichotis patagonum
GAGGAGGATGTCTGCCACTCACTCTCCTCCAGCCTGGCCTGTTTGCGGAGTCTCCTGGGCCTGGCCGCTGTCTTCGCCTGCGTCTCATGTGGTGGGAGGTGTTGCGATCAACTGTCCTTCAAGAGGTGGACGAAGCTTCGCCCCTCGTGTGCTGCTGTGCTCAGCTCCCCGTCCCAGTGTCTCAGTGCGCTTTGTCTGGGGCCCTACAGCCCCGACTCTGGGCCTGGCCAATGCCAGCTACCCACTGAGCACTATTAGCATTATTTAAATACCGTTCACATCTTAGACCCTCATGGCAGGGAACATGATCTCAAATTCACGAAGCATCTGCTCGCTCCTCATCCATCCACTCTGGAGATGATCTTTCAAAGGTAGATTTTTTTTCTAACGACTTTAAATTTGATTTTTTTTTTTATGTGGAAGTTTGGGAGACTTTGAAAAGTCATGCTCAACAAAAAAAAAAGTAATTTATACTCTCTCTAGTTAATAACCTCTTATGTGCTTTAATAATTTAAACCAATTATCAATGGGAAGGTCTACAGTGTATACTTCAATGATTGCTTTTCGTATATTTCCTCCTTTCTTTCATGCCGTGTGCCACTTGTCCTCCGTGTGTCTCCCGTGCCTATTATCTCAGCTGCACACATAAAATAGCTGCCTTAGCTAGGAGAACGTGACCTTGACACTGAGAAAAACAGTCCTTAAAAGATAGCTCAATTAAAATTGCAGGCCTCTGCTCCTGATTGGGTTTCATTACTATTCATGAGACCGTGCCATGCTGGGTCACATGCTCACAGGCCTCAAGGATTGCTTCAGAAAAGGCGCATTGAAGTTACCAGTGGGATGTCTGCCTGGAGCCTGCGGAAGCCCCGTCTGCCAGCCTCTCCTCATTAGCCTGGCTTGGCTTGAGGAGATCTCCCTCTCCAAAGGAACACCTGTGTTCTGCTACTGGATTGGGAACCCTTGAGAGGAACTGCAGGGGACCATGGCGAGGAGATTCAGACTGATCCGAATATGAACCGAAGGTCTGAAACTGAGAAGTTGGCAAACGTGAGCAATTTAATTCATCTTCAAGGTCAGTTTTCCCATCTGTAAAATGGGAAGCACAGTTTGTTCTTGGCAATGAGATGGTGTGTATGCAATTCTTGGCACAGTTCCCGACTCACTAGAAACATCAGAGCTTGAATAGTAATAATATCGTACCAGCCAATGAGTTACTTCTCAATTTATTCTCAAGTGTTATTAGTGTTCAGTCATTGTGGAGACAAGATTTATGTGGTTAAAAACTAGCGAATGTGACATGGGAGCATGGGGAGGATGCATATTCCTTCCCTATTGCTCACAAAGCAGAGAGATGAGTTACGTGGAGCATGTAGGGAAGGAGGATTCCTTGCAGTTTAGGATGGGAAAGGAGTCACCAACACAGGCCATGGGTAGGGACTCTCAGAACACGAAGCTCTCATGATCTGTGCCAAGTCAAAAGAAAGCCCTTCATGACTGAAGAGTATTTATATTTACTAATTCTAAAGCTTGGTCATCTGAATTGCTCAGAGGAGATCAAGTTGCATAACATCAGTAGAATTTGTCTGTAAGTGGAAGGCTTCAGAAGAGAATTCCAGTGCTATGTTATGTGCCAAGTTTAAAGCAGTGAGTCCAGATCTTTACTCTCCCATACAACTGGCCCTCCTACGCCTTCAAGAACACCGTGAGGAGTGGGTCACATGGTGTAAGCACATATGACAGAATGAAATGTGGCCATTGTCTTAAAGGTCAGTAATAGAAAGGATGAAGGGGTATAGAAACCTGTCACTTTGTGTAGGTTATACGCGGTGGCGTATCACAGCTTCCAGCTGGATTCTGCAAATCTCAGCTTTGCAATATTCCAATGACTCTGCAAAAGAGGTTTTCAACTTTGATGTGAACAACATTAGGGGCCAGATAATTCTCGGAAGTTGGGGGATAACTTGTGCATCGAAGGGTGTTTAACAGCATCTCTGGCTTCTGTGTACTAAATACTGGTAACGGATTTCTTAATACTGACATTAGACCATGTCTTCAAATATTGACAGATATCCCTTGGGTGGGGAGGAAAATCACCCCTGTTGAGAATCTGTCCTGCAGAAGTGATGGCTATTGCATAGATGGATGCACCTAACACCTGCATAATGGCCATCTCCGATCTCAGGTCTGGACTGTATGCAGAGGCTCTGCTTCGCGATTTCTTGACTGAGTTGCCATTGGTGTATCAATGGGGGCGGGGTCAGTTCCTGTGCTGTAACCTGGCTTATCAGAGTCAAGGAAGAACCGGCTACATATTAAACAGCTTTTGGATAAACAAAACTGCTCTTCTCAGCTTTGAACCCTGCCAGACCCAGCCTTCAATTTGTTGTGGAAAAGAACAGCAGTTGCCCTGTCTATAGTACCACGCACCAGGGCAGGGCTGTGTGCAGCAGAGTTGTGCTGGATGCATGATTTCACAGGCAGAACCTGGATTTATGAGCCCTTCTCCATTCAGAGGATAGAGAACTCACCTAAGAACTGAAGCAAAGTGGCGTGGAGAACAGAAATGCGTCTCGACAGTGCTGGCTTCAGGTAGTATATGAGTTAAACACTGTAAGCGGTTTGTCTTGCCATAGTTCTAACGAACCTGTATTTAGTGATGCCATCTGAGTCCAGAATTCTGGCTTTTCTTGCTCATCTAAGCACACTTTCTGCACCCGGAGGTGGTGAATCCATGCTCTAACCTGCTTTTCCTAAAATAGGGGGAAGGAAACTCTAAAACCTGAACCACTTGCTCAAGGCAAATCCTCTTCACTGCAAACTCTTCTGTGATTGTTCTCCTTGCCCCAAAGCACCTGGCGGTTGTCCCACCTGCCTCCCCTCAGCAGGGCCAGAGCCAGGGTCACGGCTCTGCTGAAATGTGGCTGTCTCTGCCACTGCTACCAGCTCTCAGGATGCTCATTAGCTTGGACCATGACTAGAAAACAAGGTCTGAAACCAGAGAGGCAAACCAGCTTTCATTTTATGAGATTGAGATTATCCTTTGTGAATTGTTCTCTTTCTCTTAATTCCTGTTTTCACTTCCTTCTTGCAGCATACTGTTTTCCTCAATGTGTTCAATAGTCCAGTCTGTGCTTGGCTTTCTTCTTCAGCTCAGCATCTTAGCTAATTTCCAAAATTCCTGTTCAGGGATAAAGCGAAAGCCAACCAAGACTAGAGAAAGAGCATAGAAGTTCTGTAGCTTGGTGGGGTCTCAGCTCCAGCTTCATCACTTCCTGATGGCCTATGTTCTTCGAATTAATGCTTTTCTCTTAGGATTCTTAGCCCAGAGGGGACCCTTGAAACAAAAGCTGAAACGCTAAGACAGAGTCTCAGGAGATGCTCGGATTTCCAGAGGGCACTGCGGAGAGTGACCCATGAACTGTCATAGTGAAACTTTGTAACACTTCCAATGTTCAAACCAAGCACCAGCTCTGAAGTGCTGGGCATTCTGCTTCTGAATTTTGGACTCATAAAGATGGAAGACTGGTGACACTGTGGCCTCAACACACAGTAGATTTATGTATTGATATTTAAAATTGCTTACCATTGATGGAGATGGGCCTTTGATCTGTCCAGAAATTAATCGCTTCACTTCTATGAGTTTTCCTATACCACTTGGTGTAGTTTTAGTATAAGTGAAAAAATACACATTTTTTCTTCTCACTGATTGCTCGGCAGGACCCGCTTCTGTCTTCCGTTATTTAATATGGACAACTGCGAAGTTGGAGGTGCTATTGCTCACATGTCATGATGGTCGTAAAAACCGGGAAGTTGAGTGAGAACAGAAGTCTGGGATAAATGACGGAACGTCATCCGAGAGGAGAGAAGCACCGCTTCGGTTACTTGTGTGATTAGATTCTTCTTTCCCGGACAAAGCATTGCACCTGCAAACTGCTCAGTGGTTTCTTACACCTCGACAATGATTTACAGGCAGATGGAGGACAGGGGAGCATCAGGCTGGTGTGATGTGGGCTGCAGGGATGAAGACATGACCAGCTTTGCAGAAGATGCTCGCTACTAATCACCGTGTTGTCAGTCACTGGATCCAGGGGAGAAGCTGACTAGTGGTAGTGTCGAGCCATTTGGCTCGAGAGTTCAAGGGTTGCAAAACCACAGCTGCTTCCCTGACAAACCGTAAGGGCAAGATCGCTGCAGAATGCAGCTTATGAGAGGTGAGGGAGGACTAAAGCGAACGTGGAAAACTGGAGTTGCCTTAATTTGCTGAGCCAGCATCTGCTGCAGAATAAATAGACCGCGGCAAATTCCACAAAGGCTCCTGTGCCTTGCAGGGCCAGGGTCTTGGAGAGAGACCTGTAATGTTCTGGTTGGTCAGCTGCAGGGCTGGACCCACAGTGGTTCCTAGAGCTAGATTACTGGTGCATGGCTTCTCCTGGGCAAAAGCATCTCCCTGGATTGGTAAAGAGGACAGGCCGGGAAGGGGCCACCCCTTAGGCAAGGCAGGGAATCGCAAGCCCAGCCACATAACGGACTTACGAGATGCTTGAAGTGCTTCTGCCACACGTCTCTTCCTTCCATTAACACACAGATTATCACTGACTTACTCCCAGGAGCTTTCTGACTACAAGGAAAACATCCCTCTCATCATCAGCTAATGAGGACATTTTGTCCCTGTAATCCCTGCAGAAGTGTACTCCTCCCCTAATTAATCAACAAATATTTATGGAGCAGCTTTGGCACACAGTCCCACTGCCATTCCTTGTTCCTTGGGGCCTCCCGCCCTCCCCCTCGTTCCCGTGGAAACTCCTCTGCTGGCACTTCTGAGGTATGTGTGCTGCGCTGTGTGATCGCTACACACCCACATGGCTGATTCTCTCGCTGCACTGAGAGCTCTCAGACTCGGGGACTATGTTTGATTCATCTCTGTAAGTCTAGAATCAGTCCTGGCTGTGCGAGAAATAAGCGAAAGGATGAATGCATACATGGTTCTCATCTCCTTGGCCCTGTGACAGGTGGAAGAAAAACGGAAGCTGAATCCTCTACTCCTCAAGGAACTCACAGTCTAGATGGCATTGACTGAGAATAAATAGAGCAGAGAGTTAATTACTAATAGATCCGTGTAGTGAATATCTTAGACACTGGCGGTGCATCTGGATAGGCCGGAGCAATGGGCCGGTGTGCACTTGTAGGACTGGGGTTGCACTGGGAAGCTGGAAATCACAGTGATGCATTCCTACGAGATGACAAGGGTTCCCGAGTCTCTCTGCTCACCAGTGGTCCCTCCAAAGAGATAGAAAAATATAGGGCTCACATCTCACTTGAAAACCTTGTTATGTTTTTCTCAGTGTTATGCAATTTTTTGGACCAGGGAATGTGACAGTGAAAAGGAAACTGTAAGTATTATCTGTAAAACTCTACCCTCATCTGCTTAAAGACGATACCATCTGAGGCCCTGTAGTGACCTTAGATGACTGCCAGGCTCCAATGCCTCTGCAGACCTCTAACACTACCCTGGAGGTACCCTGAAGGTACTCCAAGCCAAGCTCACTCAAAACAACCACAAGAGCGTGGAACGCCAACAAAAACATGGAAATAGGGCCGACAGTCTGTGACTTTAGCGAAGGCCAGTTTTAACATTTCACTGTGCTCCTGGTGTGGTCTCCTCCCTCTTGGGATGCCACATAGACATGAGAGCTTCAGTTGTTCTCCTCTCTGCATGTCCATTCATAGTCACTGCTCCTGTCTGTGCCACCTCGAGGTCAGTGTCCTGTGAGTGGCCTGTCCCACCTAACTGCCCAACAATGAAGCCTTCTCTGCTGTCTGTTCTTTCTATAAGTGAGCTATTTATAGGAACCCTTACAGAATGGAGCATGTAAAGACTTAAAAGAAATTTTTAAAGGTCTGACTTAAAGACAGCAGACTTACTAGTGTCTTCCAGGGACTTCGGGTGACGCCCCGTCCCCGTCAGGATGCAGAGCACTGTCTTCCTCTGATGCTGCTCAGCACTTTCGCTAGTTATCCCGTGAGGGAATTCATGGGCCGGCAGCCAGAGCTGCTGTGCTTCTTCAGTTGCTTCAGTTGCTCTGTGGAGCTGTGGAGAGAACAAATGTCCCAGCACGGCAGCGGTGCTGACCCACGTCCTGAGTGTGTCCTTGGCCAGGCATTTGCCAGACAAAGCATGGACTGAACGAAGCCAGAAGAGATGAGTCCTCGCATAGGCGTAATGCAAAGCATGTGATTTCTGCTCCACGTTCTCTCTTCTGTGATTTCCATGGGGATCATAGCTGGGGGTGCTGTCACTGTCTCAGCCCAGAGAATGGAGGGCAGGTGTTGGAAGTGAAGAGACGGAGGCAGAGGAGTTGCCTCCAGAACAGGAGTGGGCCGGTGACCCTAGAGGTCTTGTGACTCCAAGAGTGACAGTGGAATGTGTGTGAACACAAACAGCAGCATGGAGGGTGTGGCTACCATGGCAAAGGCCTGCTGCGCCGCGCTCGCCCCAGGGCTGGGCTTCCTCACTCAGCTCCTCACACAGCGGCAGCAGCAGCGCGCTCTTCGACCTCCAGGAGGAAGTGACCTGGAAGTTCTCAACAAAGGGCATCAGAAAGGCTCCGGGGTGGTATAACTGAGGGTGACGTTGAGTGGGTTCCACTCCTACGTGAGTCTTGGTTTTCTCGTGTGGAGATGAAAGACTTGGAAAGTGGCTTCTGCATATTTGTACAGCCAAGGTGACCTGTGAGGTGTGGCGTCACCCTAAGGCACAGGAGACAGCACTGGGAGAGCGTCAAGTACAGGCTGGACTCTCTGGAGGGGGCAGTCTAGGCAGGTGCCCCTGCAGTCCTTTGTTAGGACAGCTGGAACCCTCGGCCACTGGTAGAGACCGCTGAGGTGGTTTAAAGCAGTTCATGTTAGCAAGGGAGAGAGAGACCTGCCATCCATTTATTCTGCCATTAATTGACCCATTGATTCAATCAACACTTTTAAAAATTTATTTATTCATTATTTATTTATTATTGATTGACTGATTGATTGATTTTTGTGGAACATGGTCTTACTATGTCGTGTAACCCAGCCTTGATTTTCTATGCTGAAGAAGTCTTCCTGTTTCAGCTTCCTCAGTGCATGGGATCGCCATGCCAACATGCTTCGTTCAGTAGATGTTCTCGAACGCTCCTGCAACTGGTTCTGTATTGCTGCTGTATGAAAAAACAGAAACGAAATAGACTCAGTCCTTGTTCTCAGGTCCCAGAACAGGTGATAACTCGGGGATTAGGGGGCCAGCGCAGAGAGGCAGTCTGAAAGGGAACGTTCCCTGACAGAGCGTTTTCAGAGTTGAATTTTGGGAACTGACTGGGCTTTGACAAGACTGAGTTGATGGTGCAGCGGCAGGGAAGGGTGCTGTTGGTGGCCCCGTGGGGAGAGCACCTGAGTGGGCATGGAGAGGGGAAGGAGGAGAATCCTTCTGCCTCCAGACTCCCGTGCTTACCCAGAGAAAGAACTGACAGTGCGGCTTGAGTCACAAAGAATAAAGAAGCCTGACTCAAGAATCTCTTCCTGTTTCTGCCGTGTTCTGTGGCTGTGTGCATCTTGCCTGGGGTGTATTCTACAGTTCGTGTACGCTTATTATCCATCATAATCATCATAATTAATAAAACTTTTTAAAGGGGGCTTTAATCACGCTTGTGCTTTGCTTCCAAACACATAATAAAAAGGAATTACTTATAAAAGTGACAAATTTATTCCTAATTATACCATTATTTTGTTATGCGATACAAGTAAAGCAATCTTTGAAGCTGGAAAAATGTCTCATGCAGAATTAATTAGAATAGTACATGGTTTGGAATTAGGCAATTATTTTATTGATATTTCACAAGTAGAACTTTATAAGTGCACCTCAAATATTTTCATTGTTGCTAGTAAATACTTATTTTAAGCACTTACGGGTAGGAATTCCAAAGATAAACTTCAACTGTTCTTGAACCATATAAAAATATTTAAATCTGAGAGACAATTTCTAGGATGCAGGAGTTTCTATGGCCCCACAAACATTTCAAGGAAACAAGATCAATGCTCAAAAGACCTGCTGCTTGCTGACCAGGGCCCAGCAGGGGAAGGGCTGTGAGGCCTGGAAGGGACCTGAGATCTGAAGGAGCCCAGGTCACACCAAGGAGCAAACAAGGGCTCCCGAGTGCCGGGTAGCGCAGTTCGTAAGGGAAGGCACAAGCTGAGACTGTAATTCTCATTGCGGATTCTCCTTCCTATGTTCTTACTTTCTTTTAAAAATATAAGCTTGAGGGTGGGTGTGGTGGTGCATGCCTACAATCCCAGCTCTAGGGAGGCTAAGGCAGGAGGATCGCCATGAGTTCGAGGACAGCCTGGGCTGCACAGTGAGTTCAAAGCTAGCTAGAACTACATAGCTGGATCCTCTCTCTCTCAAAAAAAAAAGTAAATTTGCTTCTCAGGCAAGAAAAACAGTACCTCCCTAGGGCTCATCTCTCATCCCACACCCACACTAAATTCTTCACTTTGCTTCTGCTGTAGATCCAATAGCCCATGAGTGGATCAAGTGTCTTGCCTCCTTCCCGGATATTCCTAGTCTATAAGTAAACCAAGTTCTCTCTCACTGTCCTGCTCTAAGCAGCCCTTATTCACAGCGGGGCAGGCAGCAGAGCTGCTCTATTTCTGTGGCAGATTCACCAGGCTCACACCTGCTGTCCCGAGAGCAGAAGACTGCTCCTCAGGAGGTTTCACAGGTTGAAACCTGACTGGCAGAGGAGTGCTGGTGGCGTGGGGTGGGGGTGGCAGTGGGCGGCCACCCTTGGCCGACGATGCACCATAGAGAGACAATTGCCAGCTTTCCTAGGTCTCTCTGGGGTGCCATAAGCTTGTGCACTGACGTCAGCCTGGGCTTGGTTTCGGAGCCCTCTGAGAAGACAGCGGGCCTCTCTGTCCCCTGTCTCATTAAGAAGAAGTCTAACCCTTCTCACAGGGTGCACATAAGTCTGAGAATACACATGCAAACAAAATACCCTGGCTGCTGAAGACATGGGAATTGGATCATTGGTTTCACATTCCAAAGGAGTAAGAAAAGCTGCAAACACAGAGAGAAAATAGGCAAGGGGGCCACGATGGTATAAAATCTCTAAGCTCTGTCTTCCCAGGGGGACCCCGGGGAGCGTGTTTGCTCACCTGAGCTCAGGTCTAAGATGTGTTCCTTCCTCTGCATGCTGAAGTTGGGTCAGCATCAGTTTTGGGCCTCGGTTCCTTAAATTGTAAGATGAGGGAGTTGGAACAGCGGGTCAGCAGGGCTCCCGAGGGCGTGCTGTGGTTAGCCCCGGCCTGCAGGTGGCTTTGCTCTGGCCGAAGGCACAGGCACAGGGAGATAGGAGTCGCTGGAATAATAAACATGTTCTCCAGTCTAGCCTGGCAGCCTGCTCAATCATCACAGCTCCCCGGCAGCTCGGATTTGCTCCCTAATATTTAACCTAAACTTTTTTCCTGCTTTTGTTTTAGTTCATCCTCCCTCCCTCGGTTCTATCAATCTACCTGTGCATTTCTATGCCACCTCTCACAGAGCGCTTAGCACCTGTCCGCCCTGAGCAATGAGGTTAATATTGAAGGTAAAATCCATTTCGTAGAGATAATGTGCTATAGACCTTTCAGAAGAGCTCTCTATGATAATGAGGAATGAGTTACCATGCTGAGGTTGTTTAAATGTCATTTATTTTAACAAGTGACACTCGGAATTTATTTAAAGTTGAGTACAATGAAGGAAGGGTGGAAAGTTTTAAAGTTTCATGAAACAATAATAGAACTGCAGAGCAAGGAGGCCGGAAAGTCGGGGAAGAATGAATGGCCATTCTGAAGAACAGGTCCCAGAGACACTGCACAGGCTGGACCTTCCCGGAGCTCTGGAAAGCCTGCGAGGATGTGAAGGATGAAGACAGCTGTGGAGGCATCTGGCCACCTCTGCTCCTTCTCGCTCGTGTGCCTGTCTCTGTGCGTGCGTGTGTGTGTGTGTGTGTGCACAGGCATCTCAGCAGGTGTGTGCGTGCCAGGGAGTCGGCTGGGAGGAAGCATCCTTTTTGTGCTCCTTTGCCCTATTTAACCCCTCACCACCTGGGGGGCTGTGGGTCCCGATGCAGACCGCCCTTCAGAGGCACCGGCTCCCTTCTCTGGCTGCGGCTTTCTGAGAATGAAGACTGGGGCTCATTCTCATCCTCATCCGCGAGGGCTCACGAAGTCAGGCAGAAAGCTCCATTCAGGTTCCACGAACAGTGTCTGGGGCAGAGCCAACAAAGCCACTTTGGGGGAGAAGGGAGAGACAGAGGATTGTTAGCTACTTTGAGAGCAGATTCAGAGCTCTGCATGGTGCAGATGGAGGTGTTTTGATTGTAAATAACTGGAACTAACTTAAGTGAGAAGCAGGCACGTGGAAACAAGGTAGATTTGTGGTCCGAGTGCTGGGTCCCTTGTAACACAATTAATACATGTTAGTGAAAAAGAGCCTGTTTTACACAGCTGTCTCTTTCTTGTCTTTGTGGCTAGTGTTTTAAATAAATTGTTTAAATCACTGTACATTAAAAAAATAACAAAAACATTTATGGCCAAGAAGACAAGGCATATATCTATATCTATGTCTATATCTATATCTATATCTATATCTATATCTATATCTATATCTATATCTATATCTATATCTATATCTATCTTTTGGGGCTTATTCTTGTGAGTGGAATGGACATTTTTTCTTAGAAAATGGCCTTATTCAGATGGATGGATATCGCAAGGCATTTCTAATTTCCACTGCAGCAGGGAACATTAGAACAGGCGTGAGCTCGCTACCAACAGCAGTCTTACTTTCATGGAGACAGAAGATGCAGATGGTAGCTTGCCAGCCCAAGTGAAACGCCACCTGAAGGTGGGCAATTTTATGAAGACTTAGATCTTAAAAACATTTTTAAATTTAAATAACTTTTTTTCTTTTCACTCCAATCAATTCCCTTATTTGAACATTTAAAATAATTATAGGGTACAGGTAAATTATAGACTATACACATACTAAATTATAACCCATCTCCATCAATTAATATTTATTGAGCAATGAATGGGCCAAATATGCTAACTTGGGGATTCAAGACCTGAGTGTAATTAAGTGTTTTGGCTGGGAAAGATTATAGCTGCCTTTTCCCAAGCGTCCCTCCGGCTGCCCCCCGGTGTATCTGAAGGGAAATGTAAGAATACTGTGCTAACGCTTAGCTTATCTCTCAAGTTGTTTACACAGGAAAAATCAATTACTTTAAATATTTTAAATCTTATTTCCCAGTAACTAACCAATGAAAATTTATGGTGGGCTTAAAAGCCAGATGGAGGAATCAGATTTGACTTTGTTCAGGTTTTCGTGCCCAGGGCTTCTCCTGGGTCCTCACGGGCAGGTATAAAGGGTGCCCTGTGGACTCTGACCACCCAGTGCTCACGGACAGTGGCCGCTGAGGTCAGCAGCCAAGGAGCTAGGGGATACTCTCCTGCGCACTGCTGTGGCTCTGACAGGACCAAGCCAAGAGGGTGGTAGCCGGGCAGAAAAATGCAAATCACAGCGTGTCGATGGCTTTGCTTCACGATTGCCAATACAGATGAAAAATTGGTTAGCTAATTATAAGGCATTTTAAAATCTAAAATTCAAGGATTGGAGCAAACATTTTTGTAAGAATTGGTACAGTCCTGCAGGGAGACAGGATGGTGCCAGGCACCGCAGCGTTTGCCAACTCTCTGTGGGAGTTTCTCTTCACAAAAGGGATTGGCACATAAAGCTTAAGGATGATCCGAGTCTCTGCAAACTGGTCTGCCTGAAAGGGAGAGAAAAGCAACCTTGAGAGGCTCACGGTTGTTTAGGGCAAATATGAGGGCGATGGGCCTTTGGGCAGAAAGCATATGGGTCATCCAGGTACGCTCCTGACAGCAGAGTTCCCGGCTGGAATCTGAGAAATCCGCTGCCCACTTAGTAGTATAAGCATGTGACCAACTTGCCCAGGACATTGCCAATTCCTGGTTGTCTGCACTGGGCTGATTGATTTTTGTCTCCTATCACACAGGTGTCAGTTTGCATAATGAGTTTGGGAACTACCATGTGTTAGGAGGGAAGCGAATCTCCAAGATGCCCTTGTAGAATACTTTCTAAGCCTTGTATGTTCTATGTTCCACCCCATATTTGCATTTCTGACAACACTACAGACAAAAACTCTTGGAGAAATACCAGTTTTTTAAATTCCATGTTACTCTATTCCACTCCAAGTTTGCTACTTTGAATCTTACAATGACACAGAAGACAGATATCACCTAGGTTATGATTGCTCAGAAATATTGAAGTTGCTGTTCAAGATGGTCGTAGATGTTGGGGCAGAAACCAGAAGAGATCATAGACTTTTCTAACTCCCTGGTCACTGCTTCTCACTCTCTGCATAGAGCAATGCCAACTCTATGACAAGTGGTGGCCTCTGGGGCAGAATCCAGGACTCACAGGGATACTCCTGTCACCTAGCACTAGCCTGGCTGTGGTCTGTGTCCAGAGTGCTTATAAAATCCTGGCAGAGAGGATGGCACTAACACGCAAAGCAACCTGGACTGTGGTCCTTCTGCTAGGCACCTGGATTGCATGTCCCCTCCTTCCTTGTGACCTTTGAGTGTGATTTGTCAAGTACACATGTCTAAGAACCACCTAGCAGATTAATAAATTCTTGTGTCTTTGGATGATAGACATGTTGACAAACAAACCAAGAAGGAAAACCTTCTCATGTGGGTGGCAGCACCTGATAAGCTTGTAGTTTGGACAAAACAAAAAAGAGAAAGAGACAGGAAATGTTTCCCTTTTGTGGAAGAGTTCTGGCCTTTACCATCGAATGCCTTGGACATTGGTCTCAAGTTTCTGCAGCCTTACAACAGAGACTCTTACGTCTTCCCACGCAGACTCACACGGGTGACTCTACAATGTGAATGTCCAGGCCTTTGAGCTTTGATTGTCATGGGATTGTCTGGCTCCCAGCACATGGACAGTCTCTTTGGATTCTTTTGCCTCTGATCCCTCAGAAGACTATTGTGACGCTCCAATCTGCCCTGTAAGCTTCCCTAGTAAATCCTTTGATTCTATTCCCCTAGAGAACCATAACCTGTGCACTCCCCTTCTCTGGGTCTCTAATTTCTCTTCCTATAAAATGAGGGCAATATGGTGGACATTTTCAAAAACTGTAGGAAAATGTTTTTTGTTTCTTTTTTTTTTAAAGGAAAAAGCTCAAAAATTAATACTTAAAACAGACATCACAGGCTATGATTTCCAGCAAAGGCTTTTGGTGGAATTACAGTGAGTGGCCCATTCCTGGAATTGTTTGACCTCAAACCTAGGGGTCCCAAGGCTCTGAGCACTGGCGGTCACCCTTACGTGGTCTCTGTGTGAGATGGACGCGAAGGTCTAACTGGCCACATAATAGAAAAAAGAAAGTGAGGAGGAAAAATAGTGGGTATATACCAGCCAGGCTTTGTCTGTTTAAAGGAAATTTGAAGAACGGTCCTGGACGTCATGTCCATGCTCCACGTTTTAGGGTTTGTGCTGATTAGAACTCGCACAGACTTGCTGAAGTGCCCGTGGTTCCCCTTTCACTTCCTGGCTGGAACTGTGGGGTGTGCTGCTGTGTCGTAGTAGAGAGGAGGCATCTGTGTGCTGAGGAAATGCCAGCAGAGTAACAGGAGATAAGGGATCCAACACGGCTCCACATACAGTAAATGACGTGAGAGGTGACAGACCTGTAATGCGTCCTTCGTGTAATCACAGCTATGTTCCAAGGGCGAGGTGTGATCTCAGTGTGGACAGGCACGCGAGGCTTTCTCACGTGGAATCACGAGCGGGCTGCGTGGACTGCGTCCCAGGGAAATCTAACACCCGCTAATGCCCCTGGTGAACATCAGGGCCACAGGAGGGACTTGGCTAGGTCAGGCCTCCCACACAGCTCAGTGGCCTGATTCCTGGCAGTCAGCACCAACTGTCCCACATTCATGTGGGAAACGCCACACAATACCTTCCAAGAGCACGTGGTTGGAGGGAGGACCATGTGTCCAAGCTCACATCAGGAGACGTCTGCCCTACTGCCCTACTGGGCTGCGTGCGGCCTGTGTGAGCGCGTCCCCCGGGGGAATGATTTTACGTCTCCTGTACATTTGATTTATAAAGTGGATTTGGTCTTTGTTCCTTTTCTTCAGCAAAGGAAAGTTATTTACATTTTAAAGGATGCTTGCCTGGCTGGTGTTTCTTGCCCCCTGGATTCCGTGGCTTTTCCCCCCTGTTTCTTATCACATTCAACCTGTCTCATAGTTATTTGTGTCTGAGGTTTCTTTTTCCCAGCAGACTGTGAACCTTTTGGTGTTAAGGTCCAGTTTGTAATTATTTTGTAATCCTTCCTCACGCCTTAGCACGCAGGTTAGTAAAGAGGTGACTTTAGCTGTGGTTGGTGAACTAAATTGAAACTTTTCTCTCTTGTAAGCAGGACCATTCTTCTGGATAAAATTCCCTATAGGAATTAAATTAATCAGTTTTTACTTGTTTATTTTCCCTCTGCTTTAACTCAAACTATAACATGTTTATTAGCTGTAAGAAGATTCTAGGAAAGTCCTCTCACTAGACTTTCAATTTAAGTTTACAAATAAGTTATATGCTTACCAAAATTTTCTATCAATTCAATTTTCTTGATAAATTATATTTAGGATTAAATACAGAATATCCTTATCTGAAGTTCTTCTGTAACTTTAACTCAGAGATTTGGAAGCTCAGTTTAAATAGTAAAATCACAAGAACTTATATCTGATTTCAGTTCACATTACATAACTCAGAAGATGTTGGAGAAGGGGCCACTTGGAGGACCCTAGCTGTTTTGAGATAAAGACCTAACACCCATGCTGTGTGTTTCACGCCACTGCGGTGAGCATAATGAAGAGACCAGTTGTTCCAGTATTTTGTAACCTGCAGAAACATTTATAAATAAAAGGGATTGTGGGAAATAAAGATGGAGAGAATTAGAAGTACAAATGTCCCTTTATCCTAATAAATCAGGGTCAGGCAGGCTGGGCACATAGCTCTTTGGACAGTACCTGCCTAGCAAGGTCCTGAGTTTGATTCTTGGTACAGAAAAAAAAAAGACAAATCAGTGATGGGAAAGGGATTTCACAATGAACCTGGTCTATGTTCAATCTAGTATTTGAATGCGCTAATCAAGACTGGCTCACCTAGGAGTTAAGGCTAAAAGAGGTGTCACTATCCAAGTTACCAGGGGAGAGAATGCCATTTATAAGAACAGAATTGAGCCTCCAAGAGTTTTCAGATGGAGGGTGGAAACCCACAGTACCTGCATCTGTGACTTATATGGCCTTTGGTCTCCACACTGTGCCACACTGTGCTCCAAGTCTTTGGTAGAAGCAAGGAAAGCAGTGGTTATGACAGAGACACCGACTAAACAATGAAAAAGGAAAACTGTTCCACCAAACTCTCTCTGTGAGTCTGTGTGGTGAGGTAACTTTGTTCTGCTCCCCACAGAACACAGCCTAACTCTAAGAGGAACGAGTTGCTATCCCTGACTCTGCACAGGCCACAGAATAAGCTGAAAGGCAATGTGACCTCCAGAAGACCCAGCCTGGTCACTCTGTGGGTTTTCACCCTTGGTCGATCCCGGCATCCAGCACCTCTATGGGCAGGAGCAGCTGGGGCCGTGGAAGTGGTGGTGTGTCAGTGACACTGATGTGGGCATCATACGTCCTTCTTGAAGACAACAGGTGGACAGCAACACCTCTGACTGAGGTGCAGTGATGCAGACCTGGTGGGCATGATGGAAAGGAGTTAGCTTTGCGGATGGCAGCGACATCACCTAGGAGGACTTACTGGTACAGCACTGTACATTCCCATGTTCAAATGAGAAATCAGTACTAGAAAATTGAGAAGAGACTTTTCAAGACAGGTACAGGAGCAAAAATCCAGTTTGTGGAAATACAGATGACACAAAGCCAATAAGAACTGAGCTTCTACATTACATTAAATAGGAAAAGTCTGTAGGTGACTGGACCATGTAGTCCCAGTGACATTCTGTGAAACCAATCTGAAGCGAGCGTATACGGAGGCCCATCAGGACCCGGGATCCCACAAAATCTGTGCACGTTATCTGTAAAGTGGACGAGGACATGCTTTACGTGTCCTTTTCATTCCCCATTGCCCAGAACCACAGCTTTGTTGGGTTCAGGCAAATGTCCCCTCACTCCTTAGAATTTCCATTTCACAGCACTAACACAAGATGTGCTATAGATAGTTCAGCCCCAGGAAGCTTAAGCCAGGGACAGCCAGGCAGGGCTTCAGTTACAGGCAACCCCAGGCTCTTTATTTCCCTACCCTGGGACTTTTATTTCTGAGCCAAGAAGATAACACATCTTAATAGCAAGCAGCTGAGTTAACTAGATAAAAGGTTTCATAAACAGTTAGTGAAATCTGGAAATCAGAGAAACCGCAGATTCGCAGCCTTACCTTGCTTGACTGGATCTAAATGTACATCACTGAAGCAGCACAAAGGAGATGGTGAGATAGAGAGCCAGGCTCCCACGAGCCAGTGCACAGGCCTCCCTGCGTTCCTTCCTTCCACAGCCAGGTATCGAATTCTACGGCCCTTTCCGCTCAGCGTATGGCTAGAGATAAGAGATGCCGAGAGCATCAGTCAGCTAAAATGGTCTTAATCCACACAGTGGAGATTACATTAAACTAATGAGGACATGCAGCTCATAAAAGGCCACGCTTACATACTAGCAATGGTACAAAGATTGGAAACCTAAAGCCTTTACGTCCACCGGTAAGTAGTTGGACTAAAAGTTAATGTACAAATGTAACAAATGAATTGGAGTGAAAAAAAGTGGTCTGTAGTCAAAAGGCCAGGATCATAAATTTCGGCAGTTCTATGATTCAAGGGGAATGATATGCAACCAAAGTCAGAAAAACTCAGCTGAATGGGAAAGTGCCACCTGGAGAGACAACAGCACAGGAAACCTTGGGGGACAGGCTTCAGTGAGGAAAGGGGTGGAAATAGCAGGGGGGAGACTGGAGCAGGGTCCTTTGGCCTGGGAGCTGATGACCTCCTGACTGACTGCAGAGAGCCAGAAGTATTTATGTGAAACACAAATTCAAGAAAATTCCAATTATTATGACAGCGGTTAGAAGACAGACTATCAAAGGAAGTATCCAGGGGGAAATGATTGATTCGGAACAAAGAAAAATTAAAGATCAAAAGCAAGAAGATAAAGGAAATCACACTGGTTTTGGACAAAGACTACATGCATTCAAAACCTATAAATAGATAAATAGGGGGAAATTTTCTGAAAAAGTTAATGAAATGGAGCAACAACACAGATATGGAAAATAATGACTATGTGACAATGGGAATAAAGCCAAATGCTTTACCACATCAGTTAAGGAAACAGCAGGCTCCAAAGCAGAGACAAAAATAACACAACTTCTGAAGACTCAACGTTTACAAGACAACATCAAAGAGCCGAGGGAAACATGTGCTTCTCACTACTAATCCGACTTTACATGAAATACTACAAAAACAGAAAAGGACTTTAAAACACAAAAATGATTCAGATTGCAAAACAAATTCTTCAAAACTGTGTGCACCCCACAGAGACAAGACTCACTCCTTCTGTGCCCCCTCTCAGCCTCAGGATTTTCTCTTCACAGGTGACCACTCTATTGGGGTGCTTAGAAGGGTCCGGGGTGCCACTTTCACTACACGGGCTCAGCCTCCTTGACAGCTGGGGTGGAGAGAGAGTTTGTCACCGTGCCGTTTCCGGCCTCCTCCTCCTCCTGATTTCTGACACTAATGAGTAATCTGTCCATAGCGCTGGTCTCCAGACAGACCTGCTGAGCACACAGTTGGACGAACAGTTGGACGGAAGGCTTCGGCGTCCCCGATGACCTCCTCCTTCTTAGTTATTAAGCCAAGGAAGATACTAATCTTCTTCCTAATGTCATTAATTAGCTGTGCTTGACTGGTTGTGAGTGGCACCATTGAATGTTTCTTTTTTCTTTTTGCTCTTGTTTTGACATCTGATTATTTATCCTGCATCTTCAGTGCCCAGCAGAGTGCTTGGCTCATGTTTAGTGGCACGAATAAAGGGCCCTTCCCATCCTCACTTGCCTTCCTGTTGAATCCAGCGTGCCATGCCCTGCGTCCTCCTATGCCTCCTCTGCTAGCTGCCCTCCATTCCCTACACTGAGGGGTATCCTGGGACTTGTTCTTGGGTTTCCCTCATCTCATTTTGCTTTTCCTCTTTTTATAATTTTTTAAAAAATTTTATTTAAATAGAAAAAAAAAACAGAATAAAGGGTAGCAACAATACAGAATTCCAAGGAAAAAAGGAAAAGAACAACAACAAAAAAAACTAAGAAATTATTACTTGACAAATTACATACTGACTTCTTGGAAATTGTTGTTCAAATTACAAAGTTAAAACATGTAAAGTAGACATTCAAACAGTGAGACTGTTAACAGTTCTGCTCCATGATCTGATAAAAACAGCAATATGGTCATCCATCTTACCCACTCAAAAATACATGCAATTATATCAAAAGGGTAAAATTAAACACAACAAAACAGAACAGAACGGATCACAAGAAAGCAATGTAAGAGACATAAATTTCAAAACTAGACTATCGGAGATATTCACTCTCTATCATATTGACTCTTGTTTTCTTCCAAATAGTCTCCATATTGTCACATACAGGGAATTCACATGAAACAACATAGTATGGAATTGATCTGAGCAGGACGAGGAGGGTGTTTCAGGTCTTCAAGACCAGACATTAGGGAAGCCAACAATGGCTGTCATAGTGTCTCTCATTCTCTTCAAAACAGCTGTCCATACCTTCATGTGTGTTGAACTTAAACAAGACAAAGCAAACTAAAATCACTTTGAACAAAAAGTGATAGTTTTGCTGGGTTTCACATCATGAGATTTTGGAATCAGCACTGGGTACTGTAGTGTCACTTTTTCTTCAAAGTAGTTGTTCATTTCAACATGTATTATATAGTTGGTTCTCGTAAACTGTTTATAAGCTCTACACATGCATGAGTCTCTACATGTATATTCATAACTTCTGTATTAGCAGGAAAAACAAAACAAAGCAAGATAAAACAAAACAATTACTAGAAAAGCATGAAGCAAAAAAGTCACATACAACTGCAATACTAGGTGATCTACAATGGTTACCATGATGTCTCAGCAGTATATAACAACATTAATAAAAATGAAGCATTGGAGACATTATAAGACTTCAAAAGCAAGTAATAATCAAACCAGAGTGGGTATCTTAGTGAATCTTGTCATCTTCCGTGTAGTTGCCTATACTCTTAAACTTGATGCTATCAATCATAACAGATTTAAATAAAATCAGTCTATATAAAGTAGCAATCTAACAAACCAGATTCAAATAAGATCAGTCATAATAAGACAGTATAAGTTATAAAGGGCTTCAGATTAAGTTGATAGGAAAATTAGGGATGATTAACATAATATGTCCTCTTATTTTTGGGATAGCTGACCATGTCCTCAAGTCTAGTGTAAGTAGACAAACTGGAACAGCACATAATCCATCCAAGCAGAGTGGTGAGAATAATGTAAATTTTAAATCTTTTTACCCAATTAACAATATCCTCTGCCTCCCTTTTTTAGACAATTCCTCCCCTTTCACTCCCATAGAGTGCACTGCTTGTTTTGGGTCCCACTGCCTTCCCATATAGAGCATCTCAATGGACCCTATGTCCTGATCTACTCTGCCTATGTTTCTCTCTGTTACTATTTCAAGGCCATCTATACTAGAGATTACAGCCAATCTTCTCTGCCTTATTTCTGCTATTCTGTTTTTCTGCCATTGGTTGTCTATATTTCTGTTCCACTCCACTATCTGCCCTGAGGCCTCTCTGCCATTGTTCCTGCAATGCTCGTATTCTTGTTCTCTCTCCCTAGAATGTCCTTCAGTATTTTTTGTAGGATTGGATTGGTGGTCACAAATGCTCCTAGTTCTTCTTTGTCATGGAAGCATCTTGTTTCTCCATTAATTTCTAGAGAGACTTTTGCAGGACAAGTCAATCTGGGCTGGAGGTTGTTCTCCTTCAGTGCTTGAATTACTTTACTTCAAGCTCTTCTTGACTGATGGTCTGTCAAGAAGTCTGCCATGATTTTGATGGGTTTACCTTTATAGGTGATCTGTTTGTTTTCTCTGATGGCTTTTAATATTCTGTTCTTATATTGAATTTCTGGGATCTTGATTATTATGTGTCTGGGTGTAGCTCTGTTTGGGTTGTAGGTGGCTGGAGTTCTGTATGCTTCATATGTCTGCATATCATTTCTTTTTTCTATGCTTGGGAAATTTTCTTAATAATTTCTGTGAATAGCCTTTGTAATTCCTCTGTTTTGACTCCTGCTTCTTCATTCACATGCTTTATTCTTAAGTTGTAGATCCTCTTGTCGTCTTCTAGACTTTGTATCTTTACTGCCTGTTCCCTTGTTATTTTTAAGAGATCTTCCCTTTCATGATCACACATTGCAAGCCTGTGTTCAATTTTTGATAGTCTATCTTTGGTTTCTTTCAAGCAGTTTTGCCAGCTTTCTATGGAGTCTTTAGTTTCCTGATAATCTCTTTGAATCTGCTTCATGAATTCTAGGGGGTTTTTTTTGTATTCTTCATTAAATTTTTCTCTCCTTTTGTGTTCCTCCATTCTTTTGTCTGTGTCTTCTTGAGAGGTGCCCAGCCCTTCTTTTATTAATCTACTTATCTCTTGTTTAATTTGGATTAATATTTCAGTTTTGGTCCCACTTAGGAGGTCCTGAAGATATCTCTTTATGTCCACTAATGCTGTGTTTGATGTTGCATGTTTGCTGCCCTCAATCTCTTTTGTATTTACCTCTCCTGGATCAATGTTCTCAGGGTTGGGGGCTGGGGTTTTTTTCTTATTTCTCCCTTTCATCATGTTTTTGGTTCCTTCCATACAAGTGTACAGTGTAATTCCCAGACCCTTTTCTTGTTGGTTAAGGCTCCTCTAGAGTGTGCAGGCTAGGAACTTTTGCCCTCTTCAATCGGCTATCAGAGATTAAAGTTCAAGCACGGGCAGTATGAGCTGGCTCCTCCCCTCCAGGCCAGTCAATCTTTGCTGGCCTTCACTGTGTCAGTGTGTGCCGATCTCAGGGAATTAATTTGTAGCAACTCACTGGGTCCTGGCCAGGGGCACGGCCCAGTCAAAGCATATTCCACCAATCCACTTGTTGAGGGAAGCAACCAACTGAAGCCGCTTCCTTATGGAGTTAGGGCTGTCCTTCCCAACTCCAGCATGTCATCCAGTCAGTTGCCCCTTTCCCTTGGGAGGGTCTTCTTCCCATCACTCACAGCATGTTGATGCAGGTCCCGGAGAACTGCTGGGGTCTCCGACCTCCGACTTCAGTGCAGCTGCTGTGCGAATTCACGGTGCCTCTGGGTAGGTCGCGTTCAGGGCCGGGGCCGGGTGAGCCACATGCAGGACTGTTCAGCTCCATGCTCCAGTGGCTCAAGCCAGTGGCTTTGGCATGGATTGATTGGTCAGGTCTCCAGCAGGAATTCAGGCAGCTCAAGGAGGGCACCATGCTTGCTGATCTTAGCTTCTCTAATGATAGCCCCAGGACCCCATATTCGAGTGGTTTTTTGCACTTTAGTTTCTTCCTGGGTTGTGAGAGTCCATCTCATTCTGTTTGGGTCTCTCCAGGGTATTCTATTCTGGCATTTGAGCTGTCTCCCTCAGAGAGGGTCCCTCTCCTGCTACCTACCAGTCAGCCATCTTCGGAAACCTGCTGCTTTTCCTCTTGTTTGCTCACTTCTTTGTCTTTTTTTTCTTTTTTCTTTTAAGAAAAGAAAATCTATTTTAAAGCTGGATAGATCAGCAAAAGGATACATTTTTATAAAAAGAAGTACTTTTCATAGTGTTTTTTGTCTTTACTTTGTTTTATTTTTAGCAAACTTGTCTTTGTGAACCCATAACTCAGGGTCTCACATAACCTCCTAGATTCTCTTTCTTTGAGAATGAAATCCTAGAAATAGGGCTTCCCATAAAATGCCCTTAATAACAGCAAATCATAAACTAGAATAACATGTATTAAAACAAATTAGAGAAAATTAATATAATATAAATATTCTTCACAACTGGAACCAAATTGAAACACATGTTGTCAATACAATAGAGCATGATTTCTACCTACTTATGATTATAATCCCAGTGTTCACTTCAAGCCTGTCCTTCCTTCTCATGCTAAATTTATCAAATTGACTTGTAAACTTCTGGCAACAATTTCACAGCCCCTGATACCTTATGTCAATTCTATAATTTTTTTTTTGATGAGCTAACATGTAGTTTAAGAAGTTAAACAGTTTTTAAGTTCTCTTATGAAAAAATGCCAGGTTTTCCACTTCTACATCACTTGTGTATAGAAGTTTTCTGTTATTGTCCTAACCAGATACCACTAGCTTAGAGGTTTAAAATAGCGCGCATGTATTACGTCGCAGTTCTGTAGGCCAGAAGCTGAAGATTGGCTCGAGCAGACTCACATCAAGGTGTTGATAGGGAGTGTCCCTTCCTGATACTCCAGGGTCAACCTGTCTCCTCAGAACATTAGTGGCAGAATTCAGTCCATGTAGGTTAGGGTCCTTGCTGGTGGTCAGTCAGAGCTCCTGTCCTCTGCATGGTCTTCTACAGCTCATAATCAAGAATAGGACATCAGAGTCTTCTCACCAGGTTGTCTCTCTGAACTTTTCTATCAGTTTCAGGGGTCATATGATTAGATCTGGCCATCCTGATAACCTCCTGATCTCAGGGTCCTGAACATTAGCCATCTGAGCAAAGTCACACTTGCAAAGCCCTTTTGCTTGTGGAGTAACAGTCACAGGCTCCAGCAAATGTGGCTTGCTTATCTTTCAGGGTTGGGGTAATATTCCCACACCATGTTCACCCACATTCAGCTGTGCTGTATGCTCAGTGCGGGACTTGCCTCTGTGTATCTAAATAACATTTGGAATTAGAACTTGATGTTTTTTAGAGTTTTTGCAAATATTAGTTGTCTTTCAATTATAGCTGATTCAGCTACCTTTTGCACTCTACCTCCCATGAAATACATTATTTTCTAGTTCTGTTTTTATCATAATATGGTTGTATTAAAATGAGATAAAATAGCTTTTATATTAGAACTATCATAAGTGCACTTAATACTATCTTAGCTAAATTATATGCCATACCACCATTTTATGGCAAAAAGATTTGTTTGTTAAATTTTTGATGATTGTTTCTTAAGAAACCATTCTCTCTCAGAACTGTAAATCTTTTTTTTTTCCCTTGCAGATCTCCCAGTGAGAATATTCTCATAGGTTTCACATCTGGATTTGTTCATGTCTATGTATCCTGCCCCATTGCATCATGGGAATCTCCCTGTCACCTCCATGTGAAGTTTCTTCTGCTTCTTCTTGTGTGGGTCCTCTCTCTATTTAGTCTTCTTTATTTCAACTGAGCATGTTCTACAGAGGTTGACCCTGTTTTATTCTTCTATGGTTTTTGGGGGGACAGAACCAGGGTGAGTTTTATCTCAAACCTGAGTGTCTTAGTGTTACAGTGTGAAGAAAGAGATGGAGAGTGGAACAAGGTATGTAGCTTAAACTAGAGTGCTGGGGGTTACCTCAGGCTCTTCACTGATTTGTTTCTCAGTCTGCAACTGCTCTAAATGTTAGTGCTACAGATTCCAAAATATTTCTCCCTTCTCACTCCCTTTTCCTGAAAATTTCATCCTCTGCTGTATAACACACTGGTATGAATTCCTAAGTGCTCATTTAATTCTCTAAAGCAAGACTCAGTGATGTCCTTAAGCAGATAGAGATATATTTTAGGGAGGGCCAGAGCTCTTGGCGTTGCCTACTCAAAAGTGACACATTGGAAGGCTGGTCGATGACTAAAGGCAGAAAACGGTGTCTCTGGAGGAAGCACATGTTGTTTGCCACCATGTGTCTGCCTGGAAAAGGCAGTCCTGTGTCTGCTTGTGTAACTCATGCAAATCCAGTAAGGTCCTGTGTGAAAAGCTCACTTTTCTGGGAAACTCACACTGATTTTCCCCTCTTTGATCCATCAGCAGGTCTTGTATTGATTTTGTGATACTTGAGACTGGGCATCTTATAAGACAATGTTATGCTAAGACTCATCACCAGGTTATGCGTTCATAGGAGGCAGAAGACATGCCCATTTCCCACTCACTGTCTCTACACTTCATAATAAATTCCTTCATGAATAAATGGGTCACATGCACCTTCACTAATGCCAATTGTGAGAGTGACCGTTTTAGAGGGGAGAGTTCCTTTTCTGAGTGCCCTGACAAGATGCTTAAGACCAGGGACCTTCTGTGAGGCCCCACCATGAGCTAGGAGGTAAGAGCTCCTCTGTGACACTTTTTACCCTGTTTGATCACTGGTGCCCAAGTGGTCTTATTTCCAGGACGACCAAACCTACTACTGATTCACTGTTCAACCCTCCTTGGGCTCTAGTCTTTGAATTAGCTTTCATGGGGAAGAGAAAATCCTTTTCTTTTTTCCTCCTTTTAACTTCCACCTTTTAAAAGAAAGTAAGTAGCACGTTCCAAAAGAACGGTTTGGTGGTGGTGTTTCGTTTTGATGTTGTGTCACGTAGTGGTCTTTGTCTGGGACATTTCTGACTGCAGCCAGGTAGTTGCAGAAGTGACAAGCATAGCACTTTGGTAGTCACTGCTTTTCTCTTGGCCTGAAATCCATTTCCAGTTTTCTTCCAATAATGCTTCCCCTTTAAAACTGGTTAACAATAGGCCCCATTTAAAGCACACCTGAAGCCTCTGTGCATACAAAATCAATGGAAAATTCATAGCCATCGTGGTCCCCGAGGACTCTTTTAGAAATCACCTTGGACCTGTTTCTAAGAAAGAAGCTGAAAGGAGATGCTAAATATCATTGCCATGCTCAAGGCATTTCACTACTTGCTACTTTAATTTCTATTAAAAAAGTATAGCTTTATTATAAGCAGCACATAGCCTATTATCCCTTGATAATAACCCTAAATAAATGCCAAACACAGAGGTCTAAAATTATTTCTGGCCTTGTGTAGCAGTTACATTCTATGTGATAGTCCTGCCATCGACTAAAAATAATGAAATGTATTCATTATGCAGTGTGTGTGTGTGTGTGTGTGTGTGTTATGTTCTTTTAGGGCTTTGCTTAATGCATGGATATGCCCTCTGATAACGTTAAGTCTTTGCAAGACAGAAGGACCTGCAGTGAGATAAACTGTAACAAAAATCCTTTTGTCTCCCTCCTTTCCTCGACTTCCTGGTTCCAGCTGGTTATTAAGTCCTGTTATGAACCCTACATAGAATCCCTACCCCTCCGCAGCACCCTCATTGCCTCTATCCTCACACTCCTGACGTCACAGAATTCCTGCTCCACCCCAAATGGGTTTATCTCACTCCAGCCTCTTCATACTGCTGGCAGAACAATTTCTCTAACCTGTAAAATCGGGCTTTTGTCTCCGTGCTTACATTCCTCAGGTTAGGCTGATCTTCTTAATACTTCAGGTATAACTTTGCGTGCTTTTGATTCTGTCCAGTTCTGTAAATCTGTTTTGCAGTGCAACCCCAAGGCAGTTTAGCAGTTGCCGCAATCTTGAAAAACCTTCCATGCTCTGTTCTTTTCTATTCCTCTGGACTTCTGTTCACTCTAATCCAGGTACCCAGCAGTCTTTTCTCTCTGCTGAGTCACTAGCTAAGTCCTAAATGTCTATGCAGCATCAGCAACTTGTCATCACCTCTGACAAGGCTTCTAACACACTTGCTTTTTTCCTGTTCTCATAGCACCCTGTGCATAAACCAACTCCCACGGCATAATTCCTCCCCTGATTCTTTCCCTGGTTGTACTTTGAATTCCTGATAGGAAGATACTCTCCGTCCTCAGGATTAAAGGTGCTGTCTTTAGCACGTCTTGTACCAAATGTGCTGTCATTAGGTAAGTTAATATTTCTAACAAATAAATGAATGGGTATTTTTTACAAATAAATGGGAATTTATGTCTTCAAATAAATCTTGTCTTTAATGAAACTATTTTCTTGGAGGCGTAGGCTTACTCTAATGAGAAAAATCTGAAATGCTCATGGAAAGTCCTTTTTGGAGAGAGCTTTTACAGCTCAGTGGCAGGTCATGCATAGACAGTGGGAGTCAGACTCAGTTCCACAGAGGAAACATTCTCATACGTGAAGCAAACCGACCGAGCCCACCATCGGCCTTCTCATCAAACCTGGTGTGGAATGATTCTTGGGTGAAAGGCACAATTTGCTACCTGAGAATTTATTTTAAAAGTTAAACTTTCTCTAAAATTCTTTTCTCCAGGCATATTATAAACTGATAACTTCTTTGGAATATAACAATTATCTACTGTGAGGACTATTTCAAAAAAGCTCTCGATTTTTGCTGACGGTCTTGTTTATTTAGTCAGACCCACAACAGAGGCAGACTGGACCTGTTAGCAAGAGGGCAAAGGTTAAAGTCAGATGCTTTAAACATGATGTCTCGCCTGACTTGGATGCGTATGTGGCCTTGCATAACTGACGGGTTTTGGGGAAAATGTATTCCGAGTCCCTAGACTAACATGAGATCACGGGTGCCTTAGAGTGGCTACAATCAGAATGATGACTTTGCCATATTTGTTTTATTAGCTGTGTACCAGCTAAAGTTTTGAAAATTATATCATGCAACTCTCTGCAAAAGCATTAAAACAAAGGAGACTGAAGTTCAGAGAAATGAGATTTGTCCAGGATGACGCAGTTATCGAAGGCTAACCAAAGAGATTTTCATGCAGGCAGTTTGGCACCAGAGACCACATTCCCATTTATTTGTTTATGTATTTTTACTGAGGGTTTGAATCTAGGCATTTGTTCTGAGCTGTATCCCCAGCCATTTTTGAGAACTGTTTTATTTTGAGACATGGCCTTCCTAAGTTTTCCAGGCTTTCAAACTCATGATCCTCCTGCCTCAGCCTCCAAAAGTGATGAAATTATAAGCACGCACCACCATCTCCCCCCCATATCCTATATTTTTTATTATCTTTTTCCTGTTTCCTCATGAACCATGAACATATCCAGATCCTACAGCAATATAGATTCAACATGTTAATGAATATGAATTTTGTACTATTTTCTTAGGAAGTTGCATTCACCTAAATGAAAGGTTCTGGTGACGCTGATGGGCAACCGTCCCAGTTCGCTTACATATACCCCCCAAGATGCACACACATATGTGCATGCACACATACATGCATGCACACACATGCACACGTGCACTTAGTCTAGCAACTATTCAAAAAAGTCACAGTCACGTAGCTTTCTGGGGGCTGGCTGTGGGCTCCCTCCAGCCACCTTTTTAGCCACCCAAACCGGAAGGGACCCTTTCTGAAAGGCTGCCTGGCACACGAGAGGCTTCCACGTGGCCGCGGGAGAGCAGGAGTAGGACAGTGGTGGAGGTGACAGCTACTTCGGATTAATGTGAAAGGAGCGGTTACCATCAGGGGAGCTGACAGCAGCACAGGCTGCCTCCTGAGGCACAGCATGGGCTGTCACCGAAGGTGTCCAGCAGGAGGTGAAGACCTCTGTCAAAGATGCCAAAGACATGTCCCTGGGAAGGTACAGGGACACATGTCCTGTGGAGGAGGCCTGTGCAGCTCTCAGGGTTTGACACTTCACAAGGAAGCCCTGGATGTGCTGCACTGGCCTGGCTCAGAGCACCACACAGCTGCCACCAGCGCTCCGTAACCGGAGTGAAAGCGCTCTGGATGGGAGTCTTAGGGCACAGATTACAGCAGAGGCCACGTCTTAACATCCCTGCAGGCTTTGGGCAGACACAGGGAAGTCAGTGCATATGTCTGCAGGTAAGCTGAGTACGTAGAAAATCAGTTGCTATGTGTTCATTTATAGTTTTTCAAATTACTATTGCATATTAAGTGGACAAAAGCTACTGGAAAAGATGTCTAGAGATCCCAATGGATTTTATTTAACAGATACAGTATCAACTATTGTATATATGTTGACTTATTTCATGCCTTCAATAATGCTGTATAAACAGAACTTACCCTTATTTTAATGAAGAAAGAACTCAAATTGCTTAATCTTTGTAACTAGAACCTTAAATGTCAGGAATAAAGTTCACTAGAGTAAAAGGATGACTTTTTTGTTGTAAGCAGGCTGTGGAAATTTACTGCCTAAGCAGTAGATGATTTGCTTTGATCTGTAACAATGGCTTCCCAGGCAGACCCATTCCAAATGCTGGAACTATAGATTCAATCTCAGCTTTCCTTACCAATCACGCTCCTGATCCAGTGGTTCCTGGTTTTAATCCAAAATCATTGTGAAATTGGAACTTCTTAGCTGCTTGGTCAAGGTCAATAGAAGTACCCACAGAATCGTATATTTGGTTAAATTTAAATTAACTTAAATCCATTATTCATATGGTTCACACTTAGTACAGGTGCAATAATCTATTGAAATGATTTCTCCCCCACGGCAAAGAGAAATGATTATGCTTTTCTGATGTGGGTGTTCCAGAGTAGATTTCTAACGTAATCCTCTTCACTTACATTTCTTCCATATGACTCAAAAAACTAAGTCATTAGAACCTGAAGTCTTTTCATTTATTTTATTATTTTTTATTAATACATGTTTTTAGTACATAATGCTTGCAATCATCATGAGGTTATGTACATCATGTACATAACATGGTTCAGTTCTTCTTTTTCCCCAAAAACCACTTTACCTTTCCTTATTTGCAAAAGCTCTATTTACTTTAACTCTTTTTTCCCCTTTAGATCCCTTTTCTGTTCCCTTCCTTCCCCTCCATCTCTTATTCCCTAACACCTGTCCTCTAATTTGCTCCCTATTTATACTTTTAAGTTTTTCACATGGGAGAAACAATATGGTATTTAAACTTGTGTATCTCATTTATTTCATGTAAGATTATGGTCTTGAGGTACATCAATTTACATAAAATGCCCCAAATGTATCCTTCTTTAAGTAGATTCATTTTCCATTGTATGTAAATATTGCATTTTTAATCCTTTTATCTATTGATGGACCTTTGGAATGTTTCCAAGATTTAGCTATTATAAACTGTGCTGCTATAAACACAGATATGCATCTATCACTGTGATACAATGTCTTTAATTCTTTTAGGAAGATACCTAGAAAGAGAATAGCTGAGTCAAAGGAAACCTCTGGTTTTAGTTTTTGGAAGAATCTCCATCCTGATTTCCATAGTGGTGGTATCAGGTTACATCCTACCAGCAATGGACAAGGATTGTTTTTACCTCCTGGAACCTCACCAGCATTTGTTATTGGTAGATTTCTTGGTGACAGCCATTCTTCCTAGAATGAGATGGAATCTCAGTGTTGTTTAGATTTGTATTTCCTGATTGGCCAGCAGCATTTGAAAAAATAGAGTTTTTCATGTATTGCATGTATTTATTTGCCTTTTGTAGTTTTCCATTTGAGAAGTGTCTATTAAGGATGCCCAATTTGGATTGAGTCTTTAAATTTGGGAAGGTCTTATTATTTTTTTTTATAGTCTAGATATTCCTCCTTTGTCTAAAGAATAACTGGCAAAAATGTTCTCCTGTTGCATAGGTCGTTTTCACTTTGCTCATGGTTTCCTTTTCTGTGCAGAAATTTTTCATTTGGTATAATCCCCTTTGCTGAATTTCTATATTTCTTATGTGACCAGAGTTTTGTTCAGATAGTCTTTACCAACACCTATGTCTTGAAGAGTTTTACCTATTCTGTCTTCCAGCAGATTAAACATTTCTGTTTCATATTAAGATTAAGATTTTTATCCCTTTCAATTTTAGCTTAGTGCTTAATGAGAGAGACTGGTCCAGGCTCAACCTTTGGCATGCCCATTGCTTGTTTTCCCAGCACTACTAATTGAAGAGGCTCTTTCCTCCAGCAAAGCTGTTTGGCCATGTTGTCTAAGGTAAGGTACATGAATGTGCCTGTTGTTTGTTCTGCATCTTCTATTCTGTTCCACTGATCCACAAGTACTTCCCCCACAATGCCCTGCTGCTTTTATTGCTGTAGCTTTGTATAACTTAAAGTCTGAGGATATAATTCCCTGGCCTCACCCTCATTGCTTAGAATTGTTTTTAATATTCTAGGTCTTTTTGGTTCCATATGCAATTTAGGGTAGTTTCTCTAGTTCTGTGAGGAAAGTTATTGATATTTTCATTGGGAATGAATTAAATCTGCATAATGGTTTTGGATTTGTGGTCATTTTCACTATAGTGTTTCTTCCTTTCCAGGAACTGAGGATACATTTTCATTTTCTGGTATCTTCTTTGTTTGCCTTTTTCAGGTGTGATAGTTCTTTCATTTCCTTGATTAAGTATATTTTTACCTTTTCTATGATTTTGGTTCTATTATGAAGGATTTTTTTCCTTAATTTCTCTCCAGTGAATTAGTGATTGGTGTGCAGGATTGCTATTGATTTTTCAGTGCTGACATTGTACCCTGAAATGCTACCAAAGATGGTTATTAATTCCAGTCTTTCGGTGGAGTTTTGAGGTCATCTATGTAGAGGACCATGTCATCAGTAAATAATGATAACTCAACATTTTCCTTTCTTATCTACATTCCTGTTATTTCTTTCACTTCTCCAATTTCTTTGCCCAGTGTTCTAAGAATCATAGTGAACGGGAGTAGAGATAGTGAGCATCCTAGTCTTGGTTTTGATTTTAGAGTAAAAGCTTTCAGTTTTTCTCCACTTTCAATATGATGTTGGTCACTGATTTGCCATAGATGGCTTTTATCAAATTGAGATGAAGATCTTCTATTCCAATTTTCTTAGGGTTTTTATCATGAATAGATTTTGGGTTTTGTCAATGATTTTTCTGTATCTATTTAGATGATCTTGTGATTCTCATCCTTGCTTCCATTATTGTGGTATATTACATTTTTTATTTGAACCATCCCTGGATCCCTGGAATGAATCCTAACTGGTCATGGCACATAATATAATTATTTTATTTTATTTTATTTTATTTTATTTTATTTTATTTTATTTTATTATTTTTTGGTATCAGGGATTGAACTCACAACTTCATGCTTGCCAGGCAAGTGCTAATGTTATTGAACTATATTCCCAATCCAGCATATAATATTTTTCATTATTTGTTGCATTCTTCAGAAATTTTCCATGTATAGTTATTAAACAGGTTGGCCAAATTTCTTTCTTTTCTTTTCTTTCTTTGTTTTTTTTTTTTTTTTTTTTGGTTGGGTTCTTTTTTGGTTTTGCTATCAGGGTGATGCTTACATCCAGGAATGACTTTGGAAGTAGTTTTCCTTTCAATTTCATTAGCATTTGTGGAGTATTGGCCTTTGATTGTCTCTCAAGTTCTTATAGAAATAAGTAGTGAATCTGTCCAGGTCTGGGGTTTCTTTGGTTTGTAATTTTTTAAATTTTGTGTGTGTGTGTGTGTGTGTGTGTGTGTGTGTGTGTGAGTTCTTCAATTTTATTGACTGTTACTGATTTTTTTGAAATTTTTATATCCTCCTGGTTCATGTTTTGTAGTTCACATATGTAGGAATCTGTTGATTTCTTCTGAATTTTCCATTTTATTAGAGTACAAGTGTCAAAGTAATTACCTGTGACTATTTGGATTTCAGCAGAATCAACTGTGATTTTTCCCTTTTTATTTCTAATTGCATGGACTTGGGTCTTTTCTTTCCTTATTTTGATAAAGTTGGCTAACACTTTGTCTATTTTGTTTAATCTTAGAAAAGATCAACTCTGATTCAGTGATTCTTTGTAGTTTTTGGTTTCAATTTCATTAATTTCTGCCCTGATCTTTACAGTATCATTCTTCATATTCACTGGGTTACTTGTTTTTATTTTATTTTTTGATTGTAGAAACTTTAATTTTTTCTCTACCTTCATCTGTGACACATTGATTATTCAAGAGTTTTTATTTCATTTCAATATTTTTGCTCAGTTTCTGTGATGCCTTTTGCCATTCATTTCTAGTTTCAGTGTACTATGACTTGATAATATATAAGGAAGGATTCTGATTCCTTTGAATTTACGCAAGCCTGCTTTATGGGCTAGTGTGTTGTTTATTATGGAGAAAGTGTTATGTTCTGCTGAGAAGAATATGTGATTTTTGTTCTTAGATAGAATACTCCATAGGTATTTATTAAGTCCATTTGTTTAAAGGTTTGACTCAACTCTGATATTTCTTTGTTGATTTTGTATCTAGTTAGTCTGTCCATTTGAAATGGTGGGGTATTGGGGACCTCATTCCCCCATCAGAATGGCATTGTTCATATCTTATTTTTCACTCCACTAGTGTTTGGCTTATGAATTTGTGTCCACTAGTACTTATATAATATATAAGTAAAGCATATATATATATACATATATATATATATATATATATATATATATATATATATATATATTTATTTGTTATCACTTCCTGTTTACTTGTTCCCTTAATCCATATATAATGATCATCTTCATCTCTTCTGATCACTCTTGGATTGAAATCCACTTTGCCAGCAATTAGGGAAGTTATTTCTACTTTCTTCTGGGTTCCTATTGCATAGAATGTTGTTTTTCCATCCTTTGAATTTTAGTCTATGAATTTCTTTGTTTCTTATATGCAGTATAGTACTGGATCATGTTTCTTGATCCATTCTAATCTGAGTCTTTTGCTGGTGAGTTGAGACCACTCACATTGATAGTTACAAATGACAGGTATTGAGTTGTCCTTGGCATTATAATTTTTCTTCTGTTGGTTTCCTTTTTCTCACTTCTATTTAATTGTTCACCTGACCTGTTGGATTCATTCTATTGGGCTTTTTGTCATTGTTGTCTTTATAGCCTCTTCTAGGATATCTGGAGAATTTTCTAGACTGTTAGTTTGATATTGTTACGTGTTTTCATGGAGATATCTCATTTCTCCATCAATTTTGAAAGTTTTGTTAAGATATGTAAATCTGATTTGAAAAATATTTTATTTTAGGACTTGAAACACTGATCTCCAAGCTTTCATTGACATTAGAGTTTGTGTTGAGAAGTTCACTGTAACTCTGATGGGGTTTTGTTTATGGATGATTTTTTTTTCTTTCTTCTAACAGCTTTTAATTCTGTTCTATTGCATTTCTGGAATGATGACTATTACATGTTTTTGTTTTGGTACCAGGGATCGAACTCACATCGTCATGCTGGCCAGCCAGGCGCTTATGCCACTGAACTAAATCCCCAGCCAGCTTGGGAAGTTTTTTGCCATTATTTCTGTAAATAGGTTTTATTAACCATTGGGCTGTCTTCTGACTTTTCATTGATTCCAATTAATCCAGGATAGTCTTCTCTGCATCATCTAGGAGCTGCTGCATCCATTTTTCACATTACCTTGTTATTTTTAGCATGCCTTTCATTAGTTGATAACCAAGCATAGCCCTGCCTTGTAGGCCTGATAATCTGCCCTCACATTGTTTGATTCTGCTGCCTTGTGCTTTCCATAAAGTTTTAAATCTCCAAGATCTCAATTTACAACTGTTTTATGGACTCCAGTTCTTTTCCATGCTGGGTGTTCATGGTTTGAAACTCTATTTTCTAAAATCTCTTCTAGGTTTTTTATTAATATCTTCCCTTGTTTTGCTGATCATTTGTTTTATTAGGACCACAATCACTTTAATTATCTCTTCATGAACTTGTAAATATCTTGTTGATCTGCCTTTGTTACCATTTCAGCTATTTAAGCTGTGTGGCTTTTGATTTTCTCCTCTGTGAACCCTGGATTTGTTTTGAGAGAGTGGGAAGCTTTTGGAGGCATTTTACTTTCGTGATTTCTCATTTTCTATTTGTTTTTGTGCTGAGGCTTGAAGATTGGTCATGTTGGAGATCTAGTAGCAAGATCTCTTTAGGTAATGTCTATTTCTCTGGGTGTCCTCTAAGTGTAGCTAGATATCGGCCCGTAGATCTGTCTCAGGATTCAGCCACTTTCATTAGAAAGGGCAGGGTTAGTCTACTTAGCCAGTACCTAGGTCTTTGGCAATGGGCTACACTGTTGTTTTTTATCTGCAACTAATCTATTGACATACAGAGAAAACCAATCATAACAGATAACAGCCACTATATCTTTTTTCTAAAAAAGAAAGATCAGCATAAAATAATAGCATCAAATGAAAGATAGATGACAAATTATAGAAATTTTTCACCTTATCATCTTTAATCACAGAAACAAGATCTATAGCTATGGTACAAAGTCTAAAATGAACCAGATATTGATACACAGTAAAGATATACTCAATAGAGAAATTCTATTCATTAATGATAGTACAGTGTTCAACCATAGTAAGAGAGAGTTAACCATCTACAAATACATAAAAGTTAATGGTTTTACTAATAAGAATAGTGGTCCAGGAATGGGAGCATCAAGAAAAACAGAATTTGAAAAATTAAGAAATAGAAAATGGGAAGGTAGTAAAATTAATATGAAAGATTATATTAAGGAGTAAAAGAAAATGAGCAGTATTAGATTAAGGTAGCAAAAAAACAACAACTAGAAAAAAGGATAAATAATATGACGAGGTTAAATTGGAAGAAAAAATAGTAAGGAAACAACCCAAAAGAATAAGAAAAGATGAGAGGAGATAGATTGAGAGCAAGTGAGGAGAAAAAGAGAGAGAAAGTAATGAAATGAAATATTATTATCATTATTATTATTATGTCTTTTTTAACCTGGAAAATTTTATTTTTATTTAAAGAAAAAAGAAAAAAAAAACAAGACAAAACAGAAAAAAAAGGGTATAAATAATACAGAATTAAAAAAAATATTAACACTAAGAAATCACGAGTTGATAAATTACATATTGTTCTCTTAGAAATAGTTGTTCAAGTTACAAAATCAAATCATAAAAAGTGGACAAACACTCAGACATTGACAGTGCCAACCATACTGTTCAATGATACAATGAATACTTATTAATATGGTCATTTATCTTGTACACTTAAACATGCATACAGTTATATCCTTTAGAGCACTTTCCTTCCCTTTCATTTTTACAATATCTGTTATACATTTTGGATCTTATTACTCTTCAGGTTTTATTTTTTCCACTAGAGACAATGTGATATTTACAAATGTGATTTTATTTATTTCACTTATGAAGATAGTTTCAAGTTGCCTCCATTTACCTATAAAGGGCGCAAGATCATCCCTTTATATAGGTGAGTCACATTTTAGTAATATTCCATTGTATAAAATAGCACATCTTTTTCATCCACTCTGCGGTTGATGAGCATTTTGGTTGTTTCCAAGATGTAACTACTGCAAATTGGGCTGCTATGAACATGGGTGCACATATATCACTGTGACATGATCTTTTTGATTTTTTTAGGAAAATACCCAGGAGGGGAATAGCTGGGTGGAATGGAACTTCTAATCCTAGTTTGTTGAGTAATATCCATACTGATTTCCATAGTGGCTGCACCAGTCTACACTCACACCAATAGTAGAGCAGTATTCCTTTTTCCCCATAGCCTCGCCAACATTTGTTATCAGTTGATTTCTTGATGGCAGCTACTTTTTCTGGACTGAGATGAAATCTCAATGCTGTTTTAATTTGCATTTCTTGAATGATCAGTGATGGTTAACATTTCTTGATGTATTTATTTTCTGTTTACATATCTTCATCGGAGAACTGTGTGTTCATCTCAGATGCCCATTTTTGGAGAGGGTCTTTGAATTTGGGGACTTGATGTTTTTTGATTCTTTATATATTCTGGATATAAATCCTTTGTCTGAGGGATTGTTGGCTAAAATTCTTTCCCATTCTGTGGGTTTCCTTTTCAATTTGTTGGTGATTTCTTTTGAAGTGTGAAAACTTTTTAATGAACGAGATCCCAGTTGTTGATTCTTTGAAGTATTTCCTATGTGGTTTGTGTTTTGTTCATGAATTCTCTGCCTACCCCTATGTCTCCAAGACATCTACCTACCTTGTCTTCCAGTATACTTAGTGTTTCTGTTTTAATATTTTGATCTTTGATCCATTTTGACTTTAGTGTAGTGCATGGTGATAGGCATGGGTCTAGTTTCAGTATTTGGCAAGTAGAGAGCCAATTTTTCCGACACCATTTATTAAAGAGGCTATCTTTTTTCCAGTGAATGTGTTTAAACCCTTTGTCAAATATCAGGTGGCTGAGTGTCTTTGTAGTTGTGTTTGCATCTTCTAATCTGTTCCATTGATCCTCAGGTCTATTTCTTTGCCAGGACCATGCTGATTTTATCACTGTGGCTTTATAGTATAGTTTCAAGTCAGGAATTAAGATGCCTCTTGCCTTGCCTTTGTTGCCAGAATCACCTTTGCTATTCTAGGTTTCTTCTGTTTCTAAATGAATTTTAGGCGTGTTTTCCCTAGATCTGTTGTCCTGACCCATGGGTAAAGTCAACGAAGACCCTAGAGAGGGAGTGGGGATGAGATAGGGACAAGAGACACAAGAAATGGAGACAAGACAGGATTTTGATCATCTTGTTTATTGGCAGAAAATGTTGGGTTTTTATAGGGTATGCAGAATGAGGGGGTGAAGCCTCTTGATGTCAGCAAGTAACTAGGCAATGGTAGGTGGTCTTAGCCTAATTTAAGGAGGCACGTGACTTTGGGAGCTTTCAGAAATAGACAAGATATGAAGAAACAGAAGCTTAGCTCAGAAGCAGAAACAGAACCATTGTGCAGAAACAGAAACTAAACTGATACGATGGCTACTATTATCAAACCAAGGTCAATCACAAGTCTCTCACAGAGGTTTCCCACAGGGAGGTTTCCCACATCTGTAAGGTATGTATCATGGTTTATGTCGGTGGCCCCCAGACCTCATGTATTTGCATTGTGCATTTGTAATTGGTTCATTGTCTAGTGCTTGGTTGGTGGTGTCAGTGCTACACCCTCCTAGAGGGTGGAGTCAGGATGTGATGTAATGGCAGGAAGAAGGTTTGTCTCACTCTCTTTGCCAGTTTCTGCTTGCTGTTTGCAGCTGACATGAACTGTGGCCCTGCCTTGGAGCCAACTGAGTATGGACTGAAACCTCCAAAAACTGTAAGAAATAAACCTTTCCTTTCTCAAATTTGGGCATCAGGTATTTTGTCTCAGCAATGAGTAAAAAGTAACGAAGACAGAATTTGGTATCAGGAGTGGGGTCATTGCTGTGACTATATCTGACCATGTTTTTCGAGAGGCTTTGGAAATGGCTTGTGAGCAGAGTTTAGAAAGGTTTGGATTTGTTACCTGGATACATAGAGCTGGAGTAGCTGAGGCTGTTCTGTAGAGGAGATTCTGGTCAGAGCTCAGGAAACCAGAAGGCTGATAGAAAGCCTGATAATAAAGACCATTCTTGGGAGGTTTCTGCTGGGAAGGAGGACTGTATTGGTTGTTTGACTCCCTATGATGTGTGTTATGGCTTGGCAGAAAGTTTGTCTGCATTTTGCTCATGCCCAGAGACTTTGCCTGAGACTGAGATTAAGGGTAATGGACTGATTAATCTGGCAAAGGAAATTTCAAGGCAGTCAAGTGTTGAGGCTGTGGCATGGCTATTGTTGGGGGCTTTTAGCCAGCTCTATGTTGCAAATCAAGAGCAAAGAGCCCAGCAGGATAACTTAAAACACTGTGAATTTGGCCAGAAGGAAAACTCCAGTAAAGCTGTGGATTATAAAGATAGTGCTGAGACTTTGATTGCTGAGAAGAAACAGAGAGATAAGAAAGATGTCCAGAGGGCATCCCAGGAAGCAGCGGGTCTCCACCCTTGCAGCCCCAAAACTCTAAAAGTGAAAGAATTTTCTCAGATGAGAATGCTTCAGAGCACCATGCTCCAGAATGGCATGGGAGGCCACATGAGGTTCCAGAATGGCGGCAACATAGAAAAACTTTTCTTCACAATCGGGTTCACAGAGCCCAGCGATCTAGGCAATTGACCCCTATAGCCAAGAGAGGGAAAAGCCTGGCTACTGCTTCAGCTGGCAGCAAGCCTTGGCGGCATCCACATGGTGCTGATTTTAGGTGCAAGGAAAATGCACAAATTCTGAGGGTAAGAAGGCTTCCACCTCGATTGCAAAGGGCCTGGGAGGCCAAGCAGTTTGCCCCTGAAAGGGCACTATGTAAAGATATAAGTGTCAACCCAAAGGTGCAGTGGAGACCCCAGAAGTTTGGAAAAGCCAAGAACGTGGATCATCCAAGGAAAGCTGCAAAAACTGAGTAGAGAAGGTTTAAGAGAGAAGCTGTGGGAGCTGAAATCCCTGGAAGTGCCCTGGGGGTGGAATCACCCAAGCCTTTTGGAGCTTGCATCCAGGTTGCTTCAAATGCTGAGCATAAAACTCTAGGACTTAACGTTCACCCTGCTGGATGTTGGACTTGCTTTGTTCCCAATGCTTTATATCCCCCGTTTGTAACTTTTGGAATGGTAATGTTTATTTTGTGCCTTTGCATTTCAGAAATGTTTAACCTTGTTTCACTTGTACAGGGGGTTACAGTTAAGAGTTTGCCATACCTATTGGAGGAGACTTGGGACTTGGACTTCTCAGCAATGCTCAAAATGTTAGGACTTTGGCAACTTTTGGAGATGGGCTAAATGTCTTTTGTATAAATGTTGTACATGAATCTTTGGAGTCCAGGGGTGGAATGTCATGGTTTATGTTGGTGGCCCCCAGGCCTCATGTATTTGCATTGTGCATTTGGATTGGTTCATTGTCTAGTGCTTGGATTGGTGGTGTCAGTGCTACACGTTCCTAGGGGGTGGAGCCAGGATGCGATGTAATGGCAGGAAGAAGGTGTATCTCACTCTCTTTGCCGGTTTCCACTTGCTGTTTGCAGCCGCCATGAACTGCGGCCCTGCCATGCCACCCTGCCTTGGAGCCAACTGAGTATGGTCTGAAATCTCCAAAAACTGTAAGAAATAAACCTTTCCTTTCCCATCTTTGTGCATCAGGTATTTTATCTCAGCGATGAGTAAAAAGTAACTAAGACAGTATGTTATTGGTATTTTGATTGGGATTGCATTAAATCTATATAACAGTTTTGGGAATATGGTCATTTTCACAATGTTGGCTCTTTCTAACCAAGAGCAAGGAATATCCTTCCATTTTCTAATATCCTCTTCTAGTGTAGTATAATTTTCAGCACATAGGTCTTTTACATTCTTGGTTAGGTTGATTCCTAGATATTTCATGATTTTAGGTGCTATTGTGAAAGGTGATTTTCCATAATTTCTCTCTCAGTAAGTTTTTGTTTGCTTACATGAATACTACTGATTTTTGAGTGTTGACTTTGTATCCAGCCACACTCCTGAATTTGTTTATAACCTGTAGTGAACTTTCAATGGCATTTTTTGGTCTTTTATATAAAGTATCATATCATCTGAAAATAATAATAGTTTAACTTCTTCCTTTCTTATCTTTATTGCTTTTATTTCTCTCTCTGGTCTGATTGCTTTGGCTAATATTTCCAGAGCTATATTGAATAGGAGTTGTGATAGTAGACATATTTGTCTTGTTTCTAATTTTAGAGTGAAGGTTTTCAGTTTTTGCATTTAGTATAATGTTGACTTTTGGTTTGGCATAAATGGCCTTTATGAGATACCATGTATTCCAAGTTTCTGAAGAGTTTTTATCATGAACATGTATTGGACTTTATCAAAAGCTTTTTCTGCATCTATTGAGATGACCATGTGGTTGTTGTCTTTGGCTCTGCTGATGTGGTGTATTACATTTATTGATTGCATATGTTAAACCATCCTTGCATTCCTGGAATGAACCCCACTTGGTCATGTTGTATAATCTTCTTGATGATTTGCTGCATTATATTTGCCAGTATTTTACTGAGAATCTTTGTATCAATGTTCTTTAATGAGATTGGCCCATAGGTCTCCTTTTTGGTTGGGTCTCTGTCTGGTTTTGGTATCAGAGTAATACTTGGCTCCAGGAATGAGTTAGGGAGGATTGTTTTTCTTTTAATTTCATTGAAGAGTTTCAGGTGTATTGGCATCAAATCACTAAATTTCTTGTAGAACTCAGCCATGAATCCATCAGGACCTGGGCTTTTCTTGTTGGTAAGTTTTTAATTATGTTTTCAATTTCAGTAGCTGATACTGGGTTATTCAAAATTGTTATATCTTCATGATTGAGCTTTGGTAGGTCATATGTTTCTAGAAATCTGTCCATTTCCTCTGTATTTTCCATCATATGTGAGTAGAGATTTTCAAAGTAGGCATTCATGATCTTTTGAATTTCTGTGGGATCTGTAGTAATTTCTCTTTTTAGTCCTTATTGCGTGAATTTGAATTTCTTCTTTCTTTTTCTTGATAAAGTTGGTTAGAGGTTTATCAATTTTGTTTATTCTCTCAAAAAACTAGGTCTTTGATTTGTTAATTCTTTTTTTAGTTTCAATTGCATTAATTTCTGCTCTGATCTTTACAATTTCCTCTCTTCTATGAGCTTGGGTTTGACTTGCTTTTCCTTTTTTAGAAGCTTGAGATGTAGCATTAGGTTATTTGTGCTCATTCTGTTTTCCTTTTTCTTTTCTTTCTTTTTGTTGGTACTGAAGTTTGAACTCATGACTTCACATTTGCCAAGCAGGCATTTGTGCTGCTGAGCTTAAACTCTGGCCCTATGTTCTGTTTTTTTGATGTGACTACTTATTGCTATATATTTCCCTCTTAGGGCTGCTTTCATTGCATCCCACAGATTACAGTATGTTGTGTCTGCATTTTCATTGAATTGTAGGTATTGCTTTATTTCTTCTCTAATTTCATCTGTAGCCCACTGGTTGTTCAAAAGGTTGTTATTTAATTTCCATGTATTTATGCAGGTTTTGCAATTTCTTTTGTTATTAATTTCCAATTTCCATGTGCTATGGTAGATATAATGTGTGGGATAATTTCATTCTCTTTGTATTTACTTAAGAATGTTTTATAGGTTAGTATATAGTCTATTTTGTAAAATGTCCCATGTGTAGCTGAGAAGAATATATATTCTGATGTGGTTGGGTAGCACACTCTGTAAGCATCTATTAAGTCCATTTGCTCACAGATATGATTAAGTTCTATTAGTTAAAAAATAAGCTGACTTTTTGTCTAGTTGATCTATCTCTTTGTGACAGTGGGATATTAAGGTCTCCTTTTACAATTGTGTTCTTGTGTATTTGGTTTTTCATGTTCATTAGTATTTGTCTTACATAGTTAGGTGCTCCTGTATTTTGTGCATATATATTTGTAACTTCTTTTTCTTGAAGTTTTCCACTAACAAGTATGTAGTGACTTTCTTTATCTCTTTTAATCATTTCAGGTTTGAAGTTCACATTATCTGCAAAGAGAATAGCTACTCCTGCTTTTTTTCTGGGTTCCTATTGCATGGAATACTGATTTCCATCCTTTGACTTTTCATCTATGAGTTTCCTTTAGAGTCAGGTGTGTTTCCTGTATACAGCATATTGTGGGATCCTGTTTCTTTCTTTCTTTTTTTTTTTTTTTTTTTTTGGTACCAGGGATCAAACTCATGACCTAGTGCTTTCCAGGCAGATGCTTATACCGCTGAGCTAAATCCCCAGCCCAGGGATCCTGTTACTTGATTCATTCTGTGAAGTTATTTCTTCTGATAGGTGAATTGAGGCCATTTACATTTATGCATATACCTGATATGTACTGGCTTGACTTTGCCATGTTATGTTTCTGTTGTTTTTTTCTATTTTCCCCACTTGTTTAAGTGCTTGCCCTGACTGGTGGTTTCTTTCTGTTGTTTTTCTGGAGATCATGGTCATTTTTATCTCTGTTTTGCATGTCTTTCAATATTCTTTCTAGGGTTGGTTTTGTGGACATGAATTTCTTCAGTTGTTCTTTGTCATGGAAGTATCTTGTTTCTCCATCAAATTTGAAAGACAGTTTTGCTGGGTATATCAGTCTGGGTTGAAAGTTGTTTTTTTTCAGGGCCTGAAACACTTCACTCCAAGCTTGTCTTAACTTGAGGGTTTGTGCTGAAAAGTCTGCCATGATTCTGCTGGGCTTTCCTTGATAGGTGAATTGTGTCTGTTCTCTAACAGCTTTTAGTATTCTGTTTTTATGTTGTATGTCTGGGATCCTAATTATGATATGTCTGGGTATAGATTTATGTCGGTTGTGACTGTTTAGCATTCTGTATGCCTCACTTATCTCCATATCAGATTTTTCCCCATGTTTGAGAAATTTCCTGCTATTACTTTGTGAATAGTTTATCTATGTCATTTGTGTTGACTCCTGCATCTTCATTGATGCCTATTAGTTTTATATTGTTTCTGTTGGCATCATCTTGAAGCTACTGGTTTGTCATTTCATGCTGGTTGATTGTTTTTAAAAGTTCTACTCTTTCATGATCACTAACTGTGATTCTGTCCTCAAGGTCCACAATTCTATCCTCAGCTTCATTTAAATGTTTTTGCCAGCTTTCAATAGAATTTTGTTTCTTGGATATCTCTTTGAATTTGTTTCATGGATTCTGCCTGTTTTCCACATTGTTCATTCAAGGTTTCAATCAATTTCCGATGTTCCTGTATTTTTTAATCTATTTCTTTTCTGGCTATGCTGAGCAACTCCATTAGTAAGGTTGTTATTTCTGTCTTTATGTGGGAAACAATTTCTCATTTGATTTCCTATATAGCCTCATGAATTTGTTTCTTTATTTCATTTGCTGTTTTTTTGGAGTTTTCTGATGGATGCATTTTTAAGTCTTCTATTTCAATGTCACCTGTACTTACTCCTGTTGGACTAGATGTTTGAGATTGCATTTTGCTTTTTCATTTTGTCATTTTCACCTTTTGGTCTAATATTTGGTTTTTCAATCCCAATAGTCTCAACTATTGATAGTGCATATCTTTGGGTCCTACTGTGTGGTTGATGTTTGTCTCATTGTTGAGTACCACAGTGTAGAGGTGGGCCAGTCACCTGAATTCCTCCTGTGGGGCCTGTTGGGTGAATCCTATATCCTTCCTGGGCTAACTAGCCCTAGGAGCATTGGTG
Organism: Dolichotis patagonum; assembly: GCA_004027295.1. NCBI lineage: Eukaryota > Metazoa > Chordata > Mammalia > Rodentia > Caviidae > Dolichotis > Dolichotis patagonum. The sequence goes on from PVJX010000715.1 coordinate 119,280, forward strand.
TAAGTCAACCTTTAGTTCCTGCTGTTACTGTATCTTCAGGTTATTGCAGGTCACCAGATCTCCCTGTCTACAGTGTTTGTGTCAGCTGAGGCCCTACTGTGTCACTGGGTGTCTCGTACACCCTTTTAATTTTCTTCAAGTTGGGGGAGGTCTTATTGGCATGCTCCTCATTCTGCCTGATGTTCTCTGTGTGGAGGAGGGAATCACCCACCCTCTTACTAAGCTTGCCAAGGTCTTACAGTTGGAAGGAGCTTTACTACTGCTCTTATTTACCCACTATACACCTCCATTTTAGGGGAAAACTCACCACATTGACTGGAGCCTGCAGAGGTCTTCTGTTTGGGTGAGGGGTTATTGAGTCTCCCATCAACCCAGCACAGTTAATTCACTACAGTCCAAGGTTCTGGGAGAGGGAGTGGGAGCCAAAGATCAATAGCAGTACTAGGCCCAGGAGATACAGGGGTACCTGAGGGCTGCAGGCCAGTGGCAGTCCATGGGGCAATGGGGCACATAGGAAGCGTGCTGGCAGCATAGGCAGGCCTGGCCAAAGGGCAGTCCAAGGGCAGAGGTCCATGTGGCGGCAGGGCCTATTTTGTCTTTTTGAGACAGGGTCTTTCTATGCAGTTCAGGCTGGCCTTGAGCTCACTTGGTAGCCCAGATTGTTCTTGATCTTGCAACTATCCTCCTGCCTCAGCCTCACAAGTGCTGAGATTACAGGCATGCACCACCATGCCCATATAACAAAGTAGTATTTAAAAAGGGAACAAAATATGGGTGAGAAAACGCCAAACTCCATCAAAACAATTAAAAATATCAAGAGAGGAGAAAACAACAAAGAAGTTGAATCAAAAGGGAGGGAAAGAAGAAATTTAAAAACCCCAAACCCTACATATTTCCAGAAGACTGTTTTTATTCTAGAGTCTTTAGTCTTTATCCAGTAAGTCACGTTCTTTCCTGGACCTCTCAATAGCTTGTGGGTTTGTATGGTGACTCCTGTGAATGGTCCTCTGTCTGTGAAAGCCTATCCATGGCAGTTACCCTAGCCAGTACATGAGCTCAAGCAAGGTGTGATGAATTGGATTCTGAAGACTCAAAAGGGATTAGGGCAGCTGGCATGAGTTTCAGCTACTTGGGAACCAACACTGGTCACACAGAGATGATTCCTGTGGCCATGGGGACAGCTCAAAACATTGGTTGCAGGTTTGTGCCAACCTGGCTCACTCTGTGAAGACTCAGGAGTGCCCAGGACTAAGACTGGGAGATTCTTGTGGGTCCAAGGAGGGCACTGGGTTCTGGGACCTGGGTGCTGGGTGCTGTTGGATTCTCATATGGGCCCAGGGCAATGGGAAAATCAAGTAGACTTTTAATCAGTGCTGTGAGTCAGGCAGCGATCCAATGGTGTGGGATTGCAGGAGCTCCAATGTCTCTGCAGCATCAGACAGAGATTTATGTGAGACTGGGCTCCTAGTGGAGACTCCCGCTGCTCAAGCTTGGGTGTCAGTCTCTGGTGGGTCTAGGGGTGCCTTCAGGGAAGTGGGCACTGAGTGGGAATTCAAGCAGTCTTGGGACACCAGGCACAGGCTCAATGGGACTGTAATAAGCCCTATTTGCCACATAGAGGTTTGGGTTGGCCAACTTGAGGCCTCTGGCAGTGACTCAAGGCACTCAGATGGGACTTAAATGAGTTCAGTAATGATGACAGGTACTAGATGGTGACTCCAGGCAAAAGCTGTTCAGTGGAGTTGGTGGTCACCATTCACTCTTCCTATTGTCTGAGATCTGATGGATACAGAGGGAGTTTCCCCTGCTCATGGTGGCTGCTGGAGAAGATGCTGTAGAGTTTCAGCTTCCTTGATGTTTGGGGAGATAATGATGGGGTGAAGGGGTCTGAATACCCTGAGTCTGTCCCGGGAGATTAGTCCCTGCTGCACTCCTGGCTTCCTTTGGGTTTTGGAGAATCTCTGTTTTCAGGGTGGTCAAGTGTAGGGGCCTTCAGATTACTCCTGTGTAGCCACTTTCACTCTTTTTAACTCCTATCCATATGGTTTCTTTACTCTGCAAGTTTCTTCTTTCAAATCAATTTTCTGTACCAGGGTGTACACCCCTCTCCTGCTACCAGCTGCCTGACCTTTTGGTTGTTCTTCTTTGAGGCTCTCTGAAGTGATTCCTCTATTCAGCCACATTGGATCCCTCTTTAACCCTATGTCAGGAACTAATCTAAAAGCACAGAAGATTCATTTGGGAATTGACAGAAAATGCAAATGATAGAGTATTATACTCAAGAATGAGTGAACTACTACTACACACAGCAATAGGAGTGAATATCAAGAAATAATCTTGAACAAAAGAAAGCAGCAACAAGAGTATGCAAGGTAGATTTCTGTTTGTGTAAAATTAAGATATGCTATTTAAATCAAGATGATTGTCACATTTGTTAGGTAGATGCAAGCGGGTTCCAGTAGGAGATTTTGGTTTCTCTTATTAAGCTAAAAATTTATAGTTCATGAACTTTTCTTTATGAAGCCCCTATTTCAACAGTTTAAAAATGTAAATACAAAAGAGAGCACATCAAAACCTCCAGGGAGACAAGTTCTTTCCTCAGTGGGGAGGAGGTGTAGAAACCATTGAGCTTTCTTTTATTCTTCCCTGTGAAGTAATTTTCTGCAAGCGAACCCTGTTTGGATGTAGTTTCTCTCAAAACTGAGAAGAAAAACCAAAATTCTGCTGCATTATTGCCCTTTCACATGCACTGATAATCTAAGAACTGTTTAGGGGAGAGTGTTGAAACAGTAGGCACCAGCACGTCACACTGTGGGATCCGCTGCTATGTTTAAAATCTCAGATAAACTCTGCCTCCAACTTCTGGAAATCTGAGGTACCTTGGTTCATAGCATACATTCTTCCAAGGTTGCACAACTCACACTGGTCTTCAGTCCTTTCTGGAAAATGTATTCCTAGCACCTTTTGGGATGATGCCTGTCACAGATGAGATTACAGTGGTGCCTTCACTGAGAAAAGACATTTTATAGAATGCCTCATGGCCTTTATTATACTTGTTTGAGTCTTAGAGACCTGTGTTGGAACTTTACATTGCATGTCCATTTTGACCACTTTGAAATGAGCCTCAGTTACCTTGGAAGTTGGAAGAAGGAAGTTGACAAATGAGAAAATATGGTAGGTAATTTGTCTGGATCAACAAATACTAATTAATGTACTTAGAAGTCTCAGAGGAAATAGCCATTGTGGGTTGGATTGAAGCCAGAGTTATTTAAAAATGGGACTGTCAGTAAAAGTACTAGGCAGATAGAATTTGAGTTTATAATCAGGTTCACTGTGTTCAAATCCCAACTGTGTCTCTTGTTTCTTATGTAAATATTCCCCTAAATTTTTCAGGATTCAGCTAAAGGTACAATATCTCACCTGATTCTACTCCATAAATGGAATTCTAGCCATTGTCCTCTACCTGTGTTCTCTAAGTCACAGCACAGTGAAGCATTATCTGTTTACTTATTGCATGTCTTTACCAAGAGAATAAGTTGTATGAAAGTAAGATCTTTATTTTTTTCATCACTATCATACTTTACTACTGTAGAAGTGTTGGGACTCAGTAAATATTTAACATCCTTTTAAAAGTAATGTTGGGGCATATCTAAACAATATTAGCCATAACTTCTGGTTATTCTATTTATTCCAGCTGATATTTAAATCTGACTATTCTTCAGTTTAGCCAGGGCAATTTTCCCTAAGATGTGCCAAGGCCTTCCCTCCCGACACAGCCTATCCGTGTCGCCAGTCTTAACCAGGCCTCGTAAATACCAGGGACATTAGACAAGCTCAGACAGCTTGACTGATCTTCAGGGGTCTGACTGTGGTCCACCACTCTTAGTCCTCCTGAAGTGATCCCCTATCAGAGGCTTTTGGAGAGACCTCTCCAAGCATTCACAGCTCTTGGATGTGAATCTAGTAAAAGTGGTCAGGACACCATTTCAGGATTCTCCCTGATTTATTTTACTTAGTGTTATATTCTCAAGAGTGAAATATATCAGGCCCAGGAGATTTAATATCTTTTGATCTCTCTAATATAAGAAGACCAAATGCACATCATAATATAAAGAATAAAATGAACAAAAAATTGTAGGAAACAAGGAGGTAGACTCCATGGAGATGGGAAGGAGAAGGTGAATCAGGTTGGGGAAGGGGCAGGAAAAGTGACAAAGATGTAATATGTGCACACACTTGTTTTGGTTACTTTTCTCTTATTGCTGTGACAAAGTGCCTGGCACCCCAAATGAAGGAAGAAAAGGTTAATTTAGCTCACAGTTTGTGGAGGTTTCAGTCCATAATCAGCTGGCTTCAAGACAGGGTGACATGGCACCAAGGCAACACCTCAAGGCAGCAGCCAGAGCAAAAGGTGGGGAAGAGCAAGCCTCTTCTCCCCCACATACTGTATGCAGGTCACCCCTACCCCCAGGGCAGGTGTAGCACTCACAAAGTCTCTGTGCCTCCTCTTGCACAGGATGAGTTTATTCACAAAGTAAGGATCTTGACTGTCTGCTGAATCTCTTAGTTTTAAACTTTTCAAGTTAACACAGTGTATCAAGCATAACAGTACCTATTTCCCACAAAAAATGTAATTATTATGCATCAGAAACATTTACAGTAAAATCTTGGATTGTGAGTCACTTGTTTGATGAGTGTTCTGTAAGATGACCAAACATTTCTAATAAATTTTAACTTGATAAAGAAGTGACATCTTGCAATATGAGTAGTACAAAACACCAAACATCACATGATCACAACTGAACCAATGGCTCTGCCCCCCATCATTCTCTCTAGGGGATTGTGGGCAATCCTCTCCCAATAACACGAGATTATTGAGGAGATTTCAGCAGAAGAGAAGAAAAACTCTGAGCAGTCTCTTGTTTCAAATCAGAATACACCGATATGTAAAATTGGAAAATGCAAAATTTTGTAGAAAGGCATCACCCAACTGACGTTGCAGCAGTGTGAGTGATGCATCTGTGTAACTACAATGCAATATTACATTTCTACAAAATCCTCATAAAGAGTCAAAAGCAAGTGCTCCAGGATAGGTTTCTTGTTAAAGTTGCATGAAAACAGAAACATTCCATTGAGCCAATAGATCGCAACAATTCTGTTAGTGATAACCCTCCTCAGGCTTGACTCCTTCACATCAGCCATGAAGGTTTTCAAATGTATGTGCAGGTTAATTGATTTCTTTTCCTTTACATTTTGTATTTTCTTTACTGTTTTGTGTTTTGTCTCAGTATTGTAATCATTTTTGTACGATTACTTTTGGGTTGTGGAATGAATCATAAGAGTTTCCATTATTTCTTACAGGGAAATTTACTTTCATATTGGATTACTGGAGTAAATTATGCTGGTGGATCAAGGTTTTACTGTATTAACAATAAAGAAGGACTTTTCCCAAATCTATGCTTCTGTCGCCTATTGCAGATTGACCAGACTGTGCTATACTCATGTTCTGCTGCTGGAAATCTAATGCAGGAAGCTGCCCAGGGCCCCTGCTAAGTGAGAGCTGAGGCCTAGGGCAGGACTCATTCCCAGGGACAGCTCAGTATATGGATGGCTTGGAGGATGCGCGTCATGAATAGCTTCAGATTAGTGTAAGCAAATACTGTTTCCCCTTAGCTTTGTCTTCAGGATATGCCCACCTGAAACCTAGCTTTCCACCAAAGTAGTCTGTTATGTTATCCTGAGACCTTTCTGGGTCAGAATAGGTCCCTGCATTCTTAAGTGACTGGTTGAGGAGTTCCTCTCACTTTTTTGTTCCTCTGTATTGATTATTGTCTTAATCACTTCCTCATTCTTGGGACAAAACTATTAACACTGATAATTTAAAGGAAGAAATTCCTATTTTGGCTTACACCTTCAGTCCATGGTGGGCTGGCCTCAGGCAGAAATGGCAGGGTGGAAGAGCCAAGGTCAGGTTTGGTGCTCAACCCACGGCAGTCAGAAAGCAGAGAGGCAAGGGAAGAGTAGGGGATGTGAATGCACCCTCTGAGGTCACACCATTACTCACCCATCTCTACCCAGGCCTCACCTTCTAAAAGCACTGAGCCACTGACATGTCCCCAGATACATATAACATCTCAACCTTCCAATCACCTTCCCCACAGAGAGGTTTTGGGGGCATTTTAGAACTAAACCGTAACATTCTGCCCTGGGCATCCAAAAGACTCTTGTTTATCTTATTTTATAAAATGCTGTCAGTCTATATCTAAGAGTTGTCAAAATCTTAAAAGTTCCAACATTGCCAGAAAGTCCGAGAGCAAAGACTTCTCTGGGATTCAAGGCAAACTCTTTAAATTATGGAAATAATATAAAATAGAGAAAGTTAAAAAATTCCAACATACAATGAAATGGGGTGAACATTCCCATTCCAAAAGAGAGGAATAAGAATACTGAAAGAAATGAGATCAATGCAAGACTGAAATGCAATGGAGCAAACATTAAATCCTTTAGCTCTGCATCTGGGAACCAGGAAAAATTGTGGTGAGAAGCAAACTCCAAATGGCTTGAGTATTCCCACCCTTATGTCAGTGGTTGTTGTGGCACTCATGTCTCCTCTTAGGGTGGATTTCTTACTGATTGCTACGTTGGTCAGAAGATGTTCTATGTTCTTGGGTTCTCCAAATTTCTGAGCTCTCTACTGGTCTTTTAGTTTCATTCTCACAGCTTCATGCAGTGCCTTCTCAACGAACACTGCCTGGCCTACCAGGCCTTCCTTGAAATATGGGTTGAAGTTTCTCTGACCTCAATAACTCTTGAATTCTGCATTGCTGGAAAGCCAGCACCATGAGAATGATGCCAACATCCATCACCAACCTGAGCTTTATCTAGAAATCCTTAAGTCAAGGCTGTAGAGGCCTCTAAGTGCTTTGATGATTGACCACTGTGAATTAAATACCAGGAAATGAACCAGTTCTTTGACCAAGGGGCCCAGGAGCTGTATTCTTGAAGGAAAGCTTTACAATTTTACATCCTTGAACTTGCAAAAGATGAGACCTTGCTGATTACTTAGATACATTGAAGCCATCTTCCTATTGTCTTCATGCAAAGTACTTGGATTTTTAATATCACTATTCTCAGCAAGCATGCTCTCTACAGCCCTAATTTGAGGGTGCTTCTGTTAGAGGGATGATATCAGGACCACCAAGTATGATATAAGGCAAATACTGTAACTCCCAACCCACTAGATGTCTGATGCACTGAGTCATATTCTCAAAAATCAAAGAATACTTTCCAGGAACAATTCCTTATGAGTAGGGAATATTTATTGAGTGAGAGAGGAATACAGCTCCAGAGACACAGGAAGGCCGCTCACTGAGTTTCCTAGGACCCTAATTCTCAGGGGACATTTTATAGGCACAACCATATGGATACAACATAGGTTTTACAGCTATAATCAACCAATAAGATTATAAGTATAGTTGCTTACATAATATTGATCCAGTATTATACAATACTGTGAGGCAAGTCACTAGCAAGGGTATGTGGAAAAAACAAAGTACTTTTCAGGAGGAGATGAGTCCAGGGATCTTGGTCACCCACCAAGGTGACTGAGGTCTACCTAGAATTCATTAGACGAGGTGTTACAATTTATCTCAGGCCTGATCATTCCATACTTATCTTGAGGCCAGGCATCCAACAAATGTGCCTCTAACTACAATTGTGATGAGTTTTATCTCGGCCCTGACTCTCTTGATGGCTCAGCCCTATTTGCCTACCTATATATATTTATTACCAACTCAGTTGTCTTACAATTTTTCCTTTCTGATGAAACTACAGGTTTCTCAAATTAAGTGCCATTTGCTTCTGATGCTTACTGTTAATCCAGCTGAAAGCAGAAAGTAGTATCCATGCCACAACCTGAACATTGGACTGCTTTGAAATCTCCTGCACCAAATTTATTAGTCTGTCATACTTACTGTAAGTCTCCCACAGTCTCAGGACATGGATACAATGAAGACAAATTTTCTGCCAGAGTGTAACACATATGTCCTCTAGTCTGTCAGTGGAGTTCTTGTTCCCAAATGATACCTCCCAAACCTGGCTTTTACTGTCTGCACTTCTATCAGCAGTCTAGTCTTCTAACCTGTGACCAGACTTTTCCTTCATCAGTTCAACTTACAGAAGTCTAGATAGTTGCCCATTTCTTGGCAGGCAGGAGGTAGGGATAAAAGGGAGAAACCAGGGAAAGAATGCATCCTTCAAGATCATTCCCCCAGTGACCCCAGTGACCTACTTCCAATGAGAGTCTACTTCATTATAACACACTTAGTTGATGCACTCATCAGTGAACAAATACACTGCTGAGCACCTTGATAATAAAGTCACCTTCCATACACATGAGAATTTAGGGGGTTTGATTTAGTTCTAAACCAACCAACAGTGAACTTCACAGAAATTCTAAATGGAGTATTTTCCTTCTTGTTTGGGAATATCTTTACTACATTTCTTTCAGTGCTATAGTCCTGCAGTTCTCCCCTTTTGGGATTAACAGAGATCAGGTCCCAATCTTCTCACTTCCCCGGTTCACTAATACCCGGTGGAAGTCAGCAGTCCCATTCAGTGGGTTCTTCTACCAGAGTCAATGTGCTCCTCTGTAATGCAGTTGTATAGATTCATCAGTTAGGGTTTGACCAGAGAAGCAGACTCAAGGGGAATAATACTTAAAAGAATTTCTTATTGGGATGTAATGTCACACAATTGTGAAAGCTGGTTAAACAGTACCGAAAAGGTGACTGTGGAATTATTTACTACAGGAGAGGTGCCTGAAATGACTACAGAAAGCAGTTGGAAAAGAAAGGTGACTATAAAGAAAGACAGTGCAGGGAAAAATCAGAACCTATGTGAACTGGAACTAGTGAAGACAGATTGGAGCTCTATCAGGGTGCCACTACTCCCAAACCTTCAGCTTTGGTGATATCAATGACCCTCAGTGCAAGGTGCTTCCTCCATCAGGATGCTAAACACATCCATGGCTCAGGAGTCACAGGAGCGGAAAAGGAGCATCATTGGAGCTGGATGTGGATTCAATAAGAATAAAGTGTCTCAGTAGGTAAGCAAGAAAGTGTCTCCCTGACAACACCCTATGTTGATCCTCAGAGAATGAGAAAAGTATGACTGCTACCTCATTGCCAACTTTCAAGTATCATGCAGAATGTTTTCTTGCCAAAGGAAACAGACATCATCTCAGCTAAGTTGACACATTCACCATGGTCCCCCTCTTTTAGTGCAGCATCCATACATAATGTCATGTTCCTTCAAGTCTGAGATAAGTGCTGAGAAATTGCCACCAAGCAACCTCACCATTGCATAAACATCACAAAGTGTAATTCATACAAAAGTAAGTGTTATGGATCCATCTCTGAATGTGGCCTCTTGATGCAAACAAGTGACATGGTAAACTTGAGATTTTTAAGGCTGCTGCTGGCTTGACACAGCACAATGCTTTATTAGTAAGTATAAAATTTGGTAGCATAACTGTTTAGTTATAATAAAGTGGTATGTACTGTACATAATTATAGGTGTTACAATTTTCTATGACTGGAAGCATAGTAGGTTTGTTTACATCACCATCACATACACATGAAGGATGCACTACATTCTAACTTCAGGACACCTACAGTTCACTAGGAGGCAAGAATTTTTCAGCTGCATTATAATCTTATAGAGCCACTTTCATACACAATCCATCATTGGTCAAAATGTCATTACACAGGATATGGCTATGCATTCTAAATGCCCATGCTTCCAAAGGGAAGCAATAAAAAACTAATTTTTCTACTGGTCAATAAACAAATGTCCTTGTACAATGAAAAAAAATGAGTAGATGTTTTTCCCAATGAATGATACAAAATTTATTTATTCAAATTTTGGTGGTATGTTATAACTTTAAGATCCTTTGGTTTTTGTAGTGAAAAATAATTTAATTACTTGTGATATAGTGAAAATATGGATTTGGTCTCTTTACTAGCTTCTAAAATTCAGATAACTTACTAAGCAATAGGATATGGGGTGTATATTTTGTTCATTTTGTTGTGGTGATTCTTGTTTGTTGCATATATGATTATATTTGATTTTCAACTTTAATTGCTGACATAGAACTTCTAATTTCTTGATATTTTCTGGATGGTAGGAACATCTATTGTTGCAGTAATGTGACATATGGGCCTCTGGATAGGAGTTGATCAAAAGAAAATTCAATCATGACTAAAAACTTAACTATGAGCCCTGTCCCCTTCCTCTAGGACGGGGAACGAGACTGGCAAGTGAGTTAATAATCCATCACCCTTGTGTGACGGAGTCTCTAAAAAATCCCTCAAAGTACGAGATCCAAACTAAGATTTCTGGGCACCCTAGAGTTCAAAATTGTCACAGCAAGAGTTTCATTAAGAAGGACAGTGAGGGGAGTCATTTCCATTTCTACTTCTTATTTCTTGAAACTAGGAATACAAACAATGGGATAAATACTTCATTTATTTCTTTCTGATCAGTGTAACATCCTGGAGGCCCTTACTTTTAGGTTTTAAAATGCTGTTCCAAAAATATACTGGGAGAATATCAGAGTAGGAATTCTGGGAATCTGTCCCCCAACACAGACAATAATCACATTGGCATGCTCTATCTGATATAACTATTTTGGAACTGGAGTCTAATGAAGACTTGCAACTCACAGCAGGGAAACATAATATAATAAGAAATCATGCTTAATTTCAAGTAATTTCAATTCTTAGCTACCCAGTGGCTACTGATCTCATGATAGGGAAAGATGCAGCATATTTCCCTGAAGCACTTTCCATTTAGCTTGTGGGACCCAGGGTGGACCATAAGATTCTTTCTTCCAAATATTAGGAATATGTGTTTTGTTCACAGAAACTCATTATTGCTTCACTGCTTGCCATTTTGGCAAACCCCTCATGGTCTTGTTGGGGTGATTTTCAATTGGATTCAAATAACCCACTTTTCTTAATTCCTCTCTATTTACTTATTTTATCCCATTTTGAGGACACATTTAATGCTAGAATATTCAAAGGAACAAGATGGGCCAGAAAACACTTGAAAATATTGGAAATTTTATGTTGAAGCCTAATTTTGGTATAGACACAGGCTTCAGCAATGAAAAATAGTCCAAATCAAATGAACAAGCAAACAAATAAACAAACAGAAAACCTTAGTGAACTCTGAGAAAGAGGGGAAGCTCATTTCCAGAGTGGCTACATTATTATATTCAATTATTCAATTTCAACAACACCAGCACCAAAAATCATCAGGTATCTAAATAAATAGGCAAGTGTATCCTAATTGAAAGAAAAATGTAAACTAACAGAAAATATTACTGGAAAAGCCATGGTGGCAGGTGTATTAGACAAAGACATTTACAAAGCTATTCTAAAGATGATCAAATAAATAAACCAACAAATACACGGAGGAAGTCAAGAGAACAATATATGAAAAACTAGGAATATCAATCAATAAAATAAAAAAACAGACCAAAGAGGACATTGCAGACATAGAAAATACAATAACTGAAATAAATAAATTCACTAGATTTTTCAAAGGCCATTTTGAATAGACAGGAGAAACACTTAATGAATTTTAAGATAAAATAATGAAAGTTATCTCACCTCAGAATAAAAAGAGAAGAAAAACTGAAAACATTGGAGAAAACCTAGCAAAACTGTAAAGTGCTATAAAACTGACCGACCAGGGCACTGTGTGATTCTCAGAATAAGACAAAAATAATCACTAGGAATATCTGAAGAATTTATGGTCTTGAATTTTCCAAATTTGTTGAAAGACATGAATGAAAAACCTTCATAGAATTCAACAAATTCTAAGTGGCAGGATGAAATGAAAGATTTATACTAACACAAATAATCAAACTATGAAAATCCACAGACAAGGTGATATATTTTAAAGCAGCAGGAGATAAATGTCACATTCCATACAAGGGATCCCCAGTAAGACTGTCAGCAAATTTCTCAAGAGAAACTTAGAAGGCTGCTGAAAGACAGTGGGAACATGCATTTACAATGCTAAAAGAAAAAAAAAAACAACCAGAAGAAGAAGGATTGTCAACTAAGCATTCTATTTCTGGTAAAACTGTTCTTCAAAAATCAAGGAAAAATAAAACATTACCAGATAAATAAAAGCAGAGTTAGTTATCACTAGACCTGTGCTTCATGAAATTCTTAAGGGAGTCCTTCAAAGAGAAATGACAGGGCAAGCCAGGAATCTGTATGAAGAAATGAAGTTCTGAATAAAGATAGATGCATTAAAAAATTATAAGAGGTAACATTGGTTGTGCTTTTTGCTTTTTGTACAAGTTGACACACGAACTCATTTAAAAATTATTATTCTACCACCTAGCATCATTGTAACTTTAGTTTGTAACTCTACATTTTATTTTCTATATCATTCAAGAGATTCAGGCAGCAAAAATTTAGTGGCTTATCAAGATGCAATTTTATAACTATTTTTAAAAGATGCAATCAATAAAGTTAATATTTTACAATATCAATATCTGATGAAAGTAGGGGAAAAGGTGTAAAGACCAGAAATTTTGTAGATTAAGCAAGCATAAAAAATCAATTCAAATTAGAATGCAAGAAATCAAAGTTATTCAATATAATCCACAAGATAACCTTAAAGAAAATAATATATAGAATGGATAGAAAAGGAATTAAAATATTTCACTAAAATCAACAAAAGTATTTAATTACAAAAATATGAACTAAGAATAAAATAGGAGGACCATGAGTACTGTTATAAAAAAAAGAAAAGCTATGGAATAGATGAAACAAATTTCAAATTATTATATTAATAAAGAAGTTATTGAAAATAAATTAGAATATCTTAAATACAAATAAAAATTAAACACAGTGTTCTAAAACTCAATGGACATAGTAAATGAAATATCGAGGGGGGAAATTGGTAGTTATAATTATTCATAGTAAAAACCAAGAAAGTTTTCTGTTTTCTTTTTTTTTTACTTTAAAGAGGATAAAACCAAGAAAAATAAAACAGAATAAAACCAATCAAAATAAACCATAAGTGACATAGGACTTCAAAACTTTACAAAATCAACAATAGTTACCATAATGCCTTTTGTTGTCTTCAACACAGTAAAAATTGAACAGAACAGAATAGAATAGAAACAATAAAAGTAAATCAATGTGTGCAATAAAGGACTTCAAGCCAATAATAAATCCAAAATGGCTACCATAATATGTCTTGCTATCTTTTAAATAGCTGCTCCTGCCATCAGATTTGACATAATCGAACAAAAGAAAAGAGAGTAAAACCCAACCCAGCAATACGGTGAAAATGATATGATTTCCAGGCAGGGATCACATCCTGGCGAGGCCTTGTTCTCTCCCCACACAGTCCAGGAAAGGCGCTGCCTCATGGAGAGAAACTTGGGTCTGATTGTCCCCACTCTGGCAGTGGCCAGCGCCTGGTGCTGGTTTCCAGATGGGGATGACCTCCTGGTGAGGCCTGAAAAACCAAGAAAGTTTTCAAATCAACAATCTAACTTTATTACTAAAAAAATCTAGGAAAGCAGCAACAAACTAAAGCTAAAAATAGAAAGAGAAAGAAATTATATAGATTAGAATACAGACACATAAAATGGAGAACAGAAACATTATGGAGATAAATTCAGAAGATAATTCTTTGAACAAAATTGTCAGAATTCCGACTTTATAAGCTAAGACTAAAAGAAAGTTTCAAGTTAATAGATTACTACAAATTACAGAAACATTAAATAAAAATAGGGATGTTACAATCAATTCTATAGAAATAAAGATAAGAGAACATGCAAATAATTGCATGCCTATGAATTGAATATCAGAGGTAATGGACAAACTGTTAGAAACACAAAATCTGTAAGCCCTTAACTAGAAAAAATATTGACCCAGTAATGAAGTCTCCTGTCACAAGTAGTTCTGAATTTGATGGCTTTCCTTTGAGAGTTCAACAAATATTTAAAGAATTAACATCAACTTTCCCTAATGCACTGAAAAGGAAAGACTTCTTAACTCATTCCAGAAGGCCACTGTTAGTTTGATGGGAAAGCCAGGCAAAAATGCTACAAAGAATCCACATATTAATGCCCCTTACGAACACTAGCAATCTTCAAAAATCATACTGGCCTACTTCACTGGCATATTAAAAGGATTGTATGTCATGATGGAGTTTATTATTGGAATGTGAGAATTTTTTAATATATGCAAATGATCATTTAACCTACCACATTAACAGAATGAAGAAGGAAACATGATCATTTCAATGCAGGAAAAGAATGGGACAAAATTAAACACCCATTTATGGTGAAAACACTCAACAAACTGGGAAAAGAAGGAGAATACCTCAATTCATTAGAGGTCAAATATGAAAAGGGAAAGGCAAAATACATATTCAGTGATGAGTGACTGAAAACTTGTTGCTAAGATTAGGATCAACGGAAAGGTGCCTGTTTTTACCATGGAAAATTCTAGTCAAAGCAGTTATTCAATAAAAATTAATGAGGGGTATCCAAATTTATAAAGGAAAAATAGAACTGTGTCTTTTCTCAGATGATATGGCCTGGTGTTGGAAACTCCAACAACTTTACAAAAACATTGTTACTCTAATGAATGAATTAGGCAGGGTAGCAGGTACAGCTAACACACACTTTTTGTAGTGACAATGAAACTATACAAAGAAAATTAAGAAAATTCCATTTATAGCAGCATCCAAAGGAATAAAATAGCGAGTTTAATCAATGAAATATAAGGCTTGTAGAATAAAATTCACAAACATTAGTTACAGAAGATAGGGAAGATGTTGATAAATGGAAAAACACTCCATGTTCTTGGGTAAGAATGTTTAATATTGTGATGATACCAGTACCACCCAAAGCAATCTGCATATCCAGTATAATTCTTATGGAAACACCAGTGGTATCTTTTTTTGCAGAAACAGAAACAATAGGTCCTAAAATTCATATGCGCTCTCAGAGGACATTGAATAGTTAAAATAATCTTGAAAAAGAACAAAAAAGAAGGCTCAATATTCTTCATGACAAATTATTACAAAATTATAGAAGCATTATGTACTGCAAATGTACCAACACAGGAAGGGATCAAGGGATGGGGTAGGGAAGAGAGAGGGGATGCAAAGAGGAATGAAGTCATGTTATGCACACGTACCAACTTCCCCCAAGGAATGTACACATCATGCACTATACACATGTACTAATAAACTAAAATCACAAAAGATTACAATTGCAGAAAACAAAACAGTAGGATATATCCCAAAGGCATACATAAAGACCAAGGAAATAGAACAGAGAACTCGGAGATAAGCCTTCATGTATATGGTAAAATGAGTTTTGACAAAGGGGCAAGGACATTAAATATAAAAAGGTCCATTTTTTGACAACTGGTGCTAACAAAACTGGATATTGATTTACCTAATACTACATGCACAAGTAACTCAATGTATCAAAGATATAAATGTAAGACATAAAGCTAAAAAATTCATAGAGAACATATTGGACAAAAGCTTTACAACATTACTTTGGTATTCACTTCTTATACATAACACAAAACTACAAACAACAAAAGAAAATAGGTAGACAAGTTAAACCAGGAAAAATCTTTAAAAATTGTACATCAGAGGAATTGAATATGAATGTACCATACAGAATAGGAGGGAGTACTTGCAAGTATGTAACCAGGAAGGGATTACTTTCAAGAATACATAGAGAACTCATAAAGCTCAATGATAAAACATCTGATAAAAAGACAGGCAGCAAGTTAAAATAGATATATCTCCAAAGAATTTATACAATTGGTCAATAAGCACACAAAAAGATACTCAGCATCACTGACCCTTTGGAAATGTAAAAGAGAATTATAATGACCGCTTCATATCTGTAGTGTGGCTAACATTAAAGAGCCGAGAATAATACGCATTGGGAAGGGTGTGGAGAAACAGAAACCTTTCTGCATTGTTAGTGGGAATGTCTGAAGATGAGGTGAAGCTTTGTAGGAAAAAGTACATTGTTTTCTGAAAAACACTTAAAACACTTAAAACATGTGAACAAGAATTCCACTTCTGTTAGATACACAAAAGATTTACCATCCAGGTTTCAAAGAGATAGTTGTAGATGGCTATTCATAACAGACAGCATTATTCATAATAGCTAAAACAAGGAAACAGCTAAAATAATAATACATGTGCACAAAATGGTTCTCTCTCTCTCTCTCTCTCTCTCTCTATATATATATATATATATATATGTAGTATGAAATGAATGAAATGACATGTATGAAGTGAAATAACACTCAGCTTTAAACATAAGGGAAATTCTGACACATTCTACAACATGAATGAACATTTTAGACATTACGATAAACTAAGCCAATCATAAAAATACAAATACTGCATGATTCTAGTTATATAAAGTAATTAGAATATTAAATATCATTGAGATAAAAAGCAGAATGGGTCTTGAGCCATGGGAAGCTATTGTTTAATGGGCATAAAATTTCAGTTTTGCAAATTCTGGAGACTGGTGTTGGGATGGTTGTAAAATAATGTGAATAGACTTCATGCAACCAAAGTAGATTTAAAAGTAAGGAAGTACATTGCCTGTTCTCTATTTTATCAGTCTAAAAATATTTTGAAACAAGACAGTTATCCTATTACTTCAAACCATCACTTTCAGGGTGATGGAGAACAAGGTAACTTGGTCCAAGATTTCAGAAGAATGAGCCCTTTGCTACAATTTATTTGATTTCAAATAAATTATGGTGTCAAACACAACACTGTGCATAATTCCACAGAATGAGTAAGGATGGTGATTTCTGTAGAAGCGTTGCAGGTACTGAGGAAGGCAAGTCTGTATCTGAGGCAAGTGTACTCCCGGTGATACTCATGAATGTTCGAGCCTAATGTTTGCTTTCTAGACCTCCACCTGACGACAGACTGCCGCTCTCCACACCCATATTCATGCTTGTTGGGTCAGAAGACAGCCAGTTCCTGAGGGTTGCTCAGATTGGATGGTAAATTCAGAGCCTGTGTCTCAATATTCAGCTTCTACTAAAGCAGAGAATAGCAAGCCAGAAGTTGCTTTCTGAGAGGACAATCATTTCTGTGGCAGGAATACTTTGCTCCAAAACCCTCGTGCCAGTTTTTGCTGAGATTCTCACTCAGACGTCTGACAAAGATTCTCGCCAGAGTCTTCAAGCAGTAACCGACCTGCTAGGTCTCATGATTTAAGCGACAGAGCTCTATCCCTATCCTAACCTGTTGCAGAGATTTCTTGCTCTGGGCTTTCGTAACCTTAGATTACTGGGCTTCTTAGGTTACTGGGCAAATGGGGCAGAGCATACCTAACTCTCAATGAAGTGTAAGTGGTCTCGAAACTCCAAAGGAACCCACCAACACTGTCACTCTTAACAGCAAGAAGGGAGCATGGTGCTGCTTCTCTGCCCTCTCAGAAGGGATGTCTTGACATGCCCACATCACCAACGCTTAGAGATTTTACTAAGTAGCCCTGAGATTCTAAGAGATGTAGTCTTCCTCTTTTGCACATAGACACTGTAAGGTAAATACCATTTACATAGCAATTATTGTGTGTCAGATACATACATTCGTTATCTCATTTAATTTTCTTAATTCTGCTGTGTAAAGGACCATTAGTGTTTCCAGTTACTTACGTAGTGCAAATAAGTCATTTGAGTCTGAACCTAGTAACTCTGTGTATTGGGAAGAACACAGTAAACACCCCTCACAAGCTAGGGTTGCAGCCTGTCTTGAGGTCAGAAGCACCCTACCTCGCTCCCGCCATACCTTCCTGCCCTTGCAATAATGCAATCAATCAGCACTGCGCTGTGGAAGGGGATGGCTATCAAAGTCCAGTTTATGATTACAATGGGGTGATTAGTCTTTGGTGGACCAAAAAAAAAAAAAAAGCATTTCTTTTTGCAAGTTTTGGGAACTGAAAATCATTTTTTAAAACAATTAGTACATGCTTGCACTACAAAATTATTATATTCATCATGGGGAAATTGGAACACGTACAAAATACATCCCAATTCATTTTTCCATCCCACTTTCCTCTCCTCCTTCTCTTTGATGGTCTTTCCTCATAGAGCAAAGGTATTCATCAGACCAATTGCTAACTATATATCAATGGATAAACTGATTTGCTTCAAAGACTTTAGCATAGCTAAAGTTATCACCGGGTGATTAAGTTTTCAATCTATTACCATTCTCTGAGGTCAACTGGGCTTCTACATAGACAAACTAAGGGAAGATGTGGAAGGCATGATCACCTATGTATCTCTTAATCTTTGTTAGTGATACAAATCTTAGCAATTCCTCCAGAAATGTGCTGCTGCTTTGGGTTTGCTATTTGTGACACAGAAAAGCAGTTAGAGTGTTTTGTTTGATTTTTCCCATAATAATGGTCCACCTTCTGCAGGTCAAGCAGCTGATATGATGATTCTACTCAGCATTGAGTATATCATTTCAAATTGTGTGCTCTGAAATGGAAATGTATACACAGAGTGTGGCTGGTGACCCACTGGGTACTCAGTGAGTTGAAGACCAGAAATGTCCCAACAACCTTTGTGTTGCCTGTGATATTTCAAGTCTCTGAGAACTAATGTCAGTTCACACTCATGCCAGTAATCTCTGGAAAGTATTAGAAGTTCCCTTTTCCAAGGCATAGTCTCTCAGGTAGAGAGTTAGCAATTTTATTAGCAGTTTCTTCTCTCAATCCTGTGAAGGACTGATGAAGAAACTACCAGAGTTCCTCCAGGAGGCTGTAGTTCTACTATTCACTCATTTCTCACAGTTTTGATAGAGGCTATGTCCTTTCGGTGATAGAAGAATAGAATTCCGCAGCCCAGTTGCTCTTTCCTTCTGAGCAGTTTATTTCCCTTTCACAATATTGTACCTTTTGGATCATACTTACCTTTTCAGTTTCTTACACTGGGGAGACAATACATTCTTTACACATGTAGGTCTGATTTATTTCACTCCTGGGTATGGTCTCAGGTTGCATTATTTACCTATAAAAGCCTTGAGTTTATCCTTCTTTATAGCTGAGTAGTACTCCACTGTATAAAAATACCACATCTTTTTGTCCATTCCTCAGTAGATGGGCATTAGAGCTGTTTCCAAGATTTACCTATTGCAAATTGGGCTGCTATAAGGAGCCAGGGATTTAGCTCAGAAGCAAAAATGCCTGCGTGGCAAGTGCAAGATCATGAGTTCAATCCCTGGTTCAAAAAAAAAAATTGTGCTCCTATAAACATGGGTGCACATATATCATGGTAGTATGATGTTTTCAATACTTCCGGGAAGACACCCAGAAGGGGAAGAGCTGGGTTGAATGGAACCTCCAATCCTAGTTTTTTGAGGAATCTCCACACTGATTTGCACAGTGGTTGTACCAGTCTACACTCCCACCAACAGTGGAGAAGTGTTTTTTTTCCCCTACAATCCTGCCAGCATTTGTTATGGTTGATTTTTTTGGTCTTGGCCAATCTTTCAGGAGTGAGAGGGAATCTCAGTGCTGTTTTGATTTGTATTTTCAAATCACCAATGCTATTGAATGGTTTTTCATCTATTCGCTTGCCATTTATATTTCTTCAAACAAGAGGCATTGTGGCCATTTTTATTTTCAATTCTCTTGTTTTGAGTCCTGAATCACTTTCACTGTTTTGCTTTGATTGGCTTTTTACCATTTTGTTTTGTTTGGTTTTATTCTCTTTTAAAAAAAAAACTGTGTTTATCTCAGATGCCTATTTTTAGATTGGGTCTTTGAATTCAGGAGGCCTGATTTTTTTCAATTCTTTGTATATTCTAAATAGAAGTCCTCTGTCTGAGGGACAGTTGGCTAAAATATTTCCCACTCTGTGGGGTTTTTCACTCTGTTCGTGATTTCTTTTGATGTGCAAAAATTTTTTTAGTCAGATGAGATCCCAGTTGGTGGTTCTTTGAAGTACTTGTGCAGTTTGGTATTTGTTTATAAACTCTCTATACTTTTTCTTCCAGTAGATTTAGTGTTTCTGTTTTAATATTTAGATTTTTAATCCAATTTGGCTTTAGTTCAGTGCACAGTGATAGACATGAGTCTAGTTTTTGTCTTCAGCATGTGGAAATTGTTTTTCCAGCACTGTTTATTAAATAGGCTCTTTCTTCCAGTTAACATGTTTGGCCCCATTGTCGAAGATAAGGTGGCCCATTGTGTTTGTAGTTTTAGTTGTATCTTCTAATCTGCTCAATTGATCTTTATGTCTGTTTTTACTTCAGTATCAGGCTGATTTTATCACGATAGCTTTGTAGTATAATTTTAAGTCAAGGATTGTAATACCATTTGCCTTGCCTTTGGAGAAAAGAGGAAAGAGAAAAGAAATACACATACACACACACACACACACACACACATACACACACACGATAACTAAGATAGTTATATTACTGATTTCTTTTAGTTCACTGAAAAAATGGTTTGTGCTTATATTGCTTGGTTAATTATGCATGTGTGTATATAGTAATCTGAGCAACTACTCTGAAGATAGTAATATGCAATATATTAACCATTGTTAATTTCCTATTAGCTTGTTTTTAAAGTCTTTATCATAGTTTTTCTCTCTTTAAAATAAAAAAAAAACAAGAAGCTCAGCGGCTTAAGTGCCTGCCTTGCAAGCACAGGGTCATGATTTTGATCCCTGGTACTGATTAAATAAAATAAATAAATAAAATAATAAAATAAAATAAAATAAAATACTGCTGAGAAAATAAAGTAGAATAGGGATGGTCCATATATGGAGTTCTAACCTCCCTAAGACACAGAGTACTTTCCTCTGCAATGTGTCGTGGAATTTCTGGCATTTGCACCTCCTCTAACAGGTCACTTTTAGCTCCAGACTTGGGGCAACTCTCCAAATCAACTAGTGGGATCACTCCCAGACTTTCCAACTAATATCTTCAACCCAAAATCTCTTTGGTAAGCCTGTATCAGTGAATTTGGCTCAATCCATCATGATAACACATGCACCATTACCCAATAGATTTAGAATCTATTCTCACACATGCAGACTCTGTTGATATAAATTGGAAAATAAACCCTCTTGTTTACATGTGCATTGTCATTTCCTCAGCGCATTGGGTCAGCTTGTCATCAGTGAGGCAAACACCTGACACCAGCAGTTTAAAGGAGGGGAGGATTTTGCCTCCTGGGGTTTAGTCTGTGGTCTGCTGGCTCCAAGGCAGATACCAGAGTGGGTAGGGATAGCGGAGTAAAGCTGCTCCATGCATGGCCTCTGGGGTGCAGAGAGCTGGGAGGAGCCTGGGAGGAAGGGGCAGGGGCTGGATACAGCCGTCATGACAGCTTTCGTGGGCAGCCTTCTGGGCATGCGCAGCCTTCTGGGCAGACATGCCCAGAAGGGGACTTTACTGATAATGCTATCTCCTGAGCTAATCAAATTGATAGTCAAGATCAAATGTTTCAGTAGCTTACCATCTGTGAGTCTGATTAGAGCTGAAGAAATAATAGGATGTGGGGGAGGATATGTTCTTAGGACAATCAAGAGCTCTAAGTAAGACAACTAACAGTTGTCAAGACAGATAAAACTCAGATAGGGAAAATAAAGCTGCTTTTCCTGGAAAGAAGATTTAGGAAAAAAGTAGGTAACCACTAATCTGATTTGAATCTCTCTGTTCCCCTTTTCCAGGCACTTCATGTGACAGGCATCATCTTTAGTGACTGGCTTCTTTTACACGGCATAGTGCATGAAAGCTCATAGTGTTGGGGCATCTATGAGTAACTTTTTAATGGCAGTATAACATTCTACAACATGGATGTCCACATTTTGCTGATATATCTGTCAGTTGATGTATATTTATGTCGTTTCCACCTTTTGACTATCATGATTAATGCTGCTACAAATGTTCATGAATGTTTTTTCTCATGTTTTCTGGTAGTTTTGTTGTCTTTTCTCTTGCTTGGAGATGGAATTGCTGGATCCTCTATTTCTAATTGCTCCATGAAGTAAACAGCACATTTTTGGTTTGCTGACGAGGTCACTGGCATGCAGAGGAGTTACGCTACCTGTCAGGTCCCAGAGCAGACAGGTAAGGTGAAAGCTTAGAGACCCTGACATCGAGGGCTCATGTTTCCCTTACACTTCTTTGCTGAATGTGGGCCCAGAGCATGCAGCCACCTTCACGCACCTGAGGCTCACGAATCCACAGGGTTTGCAAAGGCACCAGCTGTTGTTGAAGGCAAACTTGACATCATCATCGCCGTATCCCCCTCACCCATCTCCCCTGCTGGAAACATGAGCTCTGTCTGGGGCTACTTCCTTCTTTTGGATGTTTTGCAAAATCACCTCCAGCCTATCTTTGGGGAGCAGAGTCGGAACCGCTTTCCGTATGCGTCAGCCTCCAGAGTCGAATAGGGGAGGCGCTGCAGGATACCCAGCACGAGCAAGTCTCTCTGAGGCCCCAGGGATGCGTATGCTGGGTGCTGCCTGCATGCTGAGCCCATAAAGGGCCCCAGGCTGGGTCCCCAGCAGTCTCCTCCCCCGACCTTGCTGCCTCATCTCAATCTGCTGGGCCACCTCTTCCACACGGACACCCAAGGAACTGAGGCCTTTTCCTGAAATACGCTTTTCAGCAATGACTGTCATCTCCCCAACTAAGATGCAGCAAATTTCATAAACTTTTAGATTTTTTAGGAGCAAGCAGTTCAAAATTGGATTACCTTTCCACATTTTCATACAAAGTGGATTAATGCGCCCCTGTCTTTATTACATTTTCCACCCTTGTCATTTGCGATTAAGCCAACCCTATGAAGATGTATCACAGATAAGTATAAATAGGAACATTAACACACTGGCTACGTGTCAGAGAAGCCCAAGGCAAGTTGATTTGTGCTGCGTGCATCCTCAGTGCAATATGTCTGGAATATTTCATGTCTCTTTGGACAGAAAAATCTTTTACGGGCTCACCACTAACAGAAAACAAGGAAGAAGAAAAACAAAGACAAAGAAGGAAATGTGCTAAGTTTTGTCCTGGACAATTCAGAGTGAGCTCTCGCAATAATCTCCATAGAAATTGTTATAAGTGCAGGGCTCTGTCTAAAACTGTCACCTGGGACCAGAGAAGGAAGACAAACATGGGGATAAGTGGACCCCTGGTTCATAAGAGGAAGGGTGTTGGACTTCCACTTTTGCCTGGAGCCTACCCTCCCTCCGCCAGGTCATTCCTGCTCTGATTGGACCCTTGCGGTTCTGGCTACCCAGGGATCTTGTTCGTGGCTCAGGCCTGAGACAGTTCGGCTCTGAAAGTCCCTGCCCAGCAGCTGCCTCATTCAGAGTCACTTGAAACCCTGTTTCAATCCTAGGTCTCAGGTAATGGGGGAAGCGTGTCCAGGGGCAATGCTTCCGGGAGTGCCCTCTCTGAGGACGAGGTGATCCCACTGCTTCTCTGAAGACTCCTGCCTGCCACAGAGTCTCCTCTGCCTAACTAGCTTGCCTCCTCTCCGTAGCTTCTTTCACAGATGTGTTCATGAGAAGACTGCTCTGGTGCCCAGGGCTGCAGTCTCTTTCCAGGACAGGTTGCCCAGGCTGTCGCAGAGGGGTCCCCGGGTGGCTGTCACCTCCCCTTATGCTCCTTGGGCTCCTCAGGAAGGAATGTGTGAATAAGGAAGAACATGTAAATAGATCAGAACAACTCTCCCACTTCTTGTCAATTCCCACATAAAAGGGGGCATGAATCTATCCTCAGCTGAAGCCTGTGGTCTGGGGAGGGTATGTGACTGCACTGGAAAAGGATTTCTTTTCGGTTCCATAACAAAGCAAGTGCTAACAGCTTGGAATTAAAACGGCCCTGGCTGGTGATGTACACGTCTCATTTTAAAGTGTCACTGCACAGCTGTGCTATGTGATTGAATACAGTGAACAAGAGCGGGATCACATCCTCGTGCCCAAGACGCTGGTGGAGGAATCAGACAAAGAATAAAGAATCTAGGAAGCTGGATGTTTTTTGAGAAGAAGAAAATAAATAATGAGATACGATGTCGCATTGGAGAGCTCAAGGAGGTGAATTCTGATAGGAGTCTAAAATGGAGACCCAAGGGGACCCCAAAGTTGATTATGATGTTTGGGGCAAAAATCTAGTGGAGCAGACCTCTGAGAGGAGATGAGCCCTAGACACAAGCTATTGTGGGCAAGGCTAGAGAACTTTGTTTAAAGTAAATACTGAAGTTTTTAATTTTTCGTACGTCAGATGCTGCTTCAACAGAGTATAAGGAAATGAGCTGAAAGCGTACTTGAAGTGTGGGATGGGCTGAGGATTTGTGTACTTCAACTTGCTTTCCAAGGATACACATGAGAACAGATTCAGTGATTAATTCATAAATAGTGACCGAAACAGTGACAGTCGCCATGTCATGGAACTTTCAGTGAGATGACAGAAACAGACAGTGAGACAGTAAGAATACATTCTTACATCGGAAAATGAGGCTGTAGTTCAGAAACAGGAAAGAGGGGGGACCGTTTCTCTCCTGAAGAATCAAGGAAAACTTCCTCAAAGGATGTCATTTTAGAGGACAGAGTGCGCTGTGGGGAGTATTAGTGAGGTTACTCCGCGTGGGATGGGCCTTGAGCCTCTCTGACAGCAGAAACAGCAAAAGCAAAGCTCTTGTGGCAGAGAGCAAGACCTGGCAGGAAGATGAGACAGGGAGCTGTCAGACGCGTCTGCTGACCTGAGCCAGGATATGAGGGATCTTGTAGATGATATGAAATTAGTTAATTATTTTTTGTACTGAGAGCAATGAGAAAACCTGGGTCATAAATCCAACTGCATTTTAAAGACGTGACTTTGCACAAGGCAAGAGAAGATTCGGAAAACCAGGCAGGAGGCCAGGCAGGGGGACCTGATCAGAGACCACAACAAGTCAAAGAGTAGGACAGCAAAACAAGTGAATTTATTGCTCACTTTGTGACATCTACCACACCAGAACTAGAGAACTGACTAATGCATCGGCATACAGACAGTCGCCTGTAATTCCAGCACTGTGGGACCCAAGGCAGGAGTATGGCCAAGACTTCCACGCCAGCCTGGGCTGCATAGTGAGATCCTGCCTCTAAAATATAAGTAAGCACAGAAAGATGCAAAGGCGGAAAAGGGAGCAGTGAACGCCATTTTGGTTGCTTTGTTACAAATGCAAGGCAGGGGGCGCTGTTCTGCAGATGGCGCACAGTGGGTAGGAGAGGACGTTGCAGGCCGTGTGGACAGACTGCGGCCCTGTGCAGAGCTCAGACGGCGCCCGGCTGAGGAGCAGACGTAGCAGGGAAGAGACATTCTTCATAGGGCCAAGGAAGAAACGCTTTCGGACCAGGGAGAGACCAGAGAAAGTTTTCTGAGCATGCTCCCTAGAGGGAGCGATCTCTAGAAAACAAGAATAAAAACTACAAGAAGATAGAAAAATGAGAAATTGCGGGAGGAACAAAGCCAGAGAAAGAAATGAGATGAGGGAGAATTGCATAGTCATGGGTGACAAAAAGTAAGAATAATGCGACCTCCACTATAGAGAAGAAATTTGGGATGTCTCTTAAAATGCAAAACAATTAGGTGAAAAATGAATATAGCAATGATACAAGCATGAGAACAGTGTGGGCAGAGTACAGAATAGAAGACTGACGAAACACGAAGCAGGGGGAAAACAAGCAAATAAAAAGGCACGTTTCTGTTTCACTAGAAGAAAGGCCACATGGAGACTGAAAAGTCTCATGGCATTGAAGGCAGGATCAGTCAAAGAAAGTACCAAAGTACTTTATAATAAAAATTTAAATTGTCATAAAATATAAATAGGCTCTGTATCTCATAAACATTCAGTAAGGGAGAAAAGAAAATTAAAATACAGCATCTTAATGTGAAATCAGTCTCAAGGTAGACTTGATTTTTTTCCTCTAACACTGACTGTCAGAAGATAATAGATGAAAATCTATGGAAATTTAAAGAAATATTTTTGTGTGTGTTATTTGAGACTGTTTTACCCAGCTTCTGCGTTTTAAATTTTGTTTTCAAGTGTAGAGAGCTAGTAGGAGATGCTTTAAGGTATGCAGAGGTTCGGATCCATCCAGCTGGGTACCCTCATAATGCACACACGCATACACACAAGCACACACACACGGACACATAAACAGACACTTGCGCTCTGGAGGGAAGGGAGGTAAATATGAAATAAAAGAACCAAAGCTCATGAATATAGGCATTGTGCTATGAAGAGGTAGAGGTGAGCCCTTTTAAGATAAAAGTAAAAATTTACGAAACTGAACCTGAATTTTACAAATTGTCAGATTACTGATTTAGTAAGAATTGTGTTTATAATTATATTGGTAAAGAGAATGATCTCATGTTCTAAGAGGCAGAGGGATAAAGATATTCCATTTTTATTTAAATTTCAATATCAAAATCATGATTGAATTAATAGGGTTTGATTTTTTTCTCCTCTCTTTTTGCAGTATGATAAATGCTGCCTTTCTCTTCCATTAATTATATTCTTCTATTTACAATCTAAATTGAATTAGACTTGTAGGAATTTCTCAACTCCTATGAGCAATACTCATTAAAACTGAAAGAGAAAAATATGCGAATACCTTTTGTACATGATGAAGTTCAGTTGTAGTGCGAGACCTTTATATTATTAGTGAAAAATGTTATTTTTGCATAAATTGCATGAAGTGAGGCTCCACACTCTTTACGCTTGCTCTGATGATGTCTTGCACCTAAAATATAAAAAGTTACATTTATGCTATTTTAATGTATTTTTGAGGGTTTCAGCTCAGCATTCTCCCCTGCATCAAAACTCTCCTAACAGACATCGATTCCATCTCTTTTAACTTTCCACCATCTGGAGATCTGGCCAAAAGCCACTTATGCCTCCAACTAAACTCTAGTTTTGCAAACTTAACACTCAAGGGCCAAAGACACAATTTTGATACAGTTTTGTTATATTCACACGCATGCTACGAATCTAATGCATTCTAATCAATTCCTGTTTGTACTTAGACACATTTGTAGAAGAAATTTTATAGCATGAGTTTGATACAAAAATGTTCATATATAAGCCAACTATTGATATGTGCTCCAAATAAAACTCTCATAGAATCACTCACTAATAGTGCAATGCCACCTTTCAGAAGCACACTGAGTGCTGTTATCAAGAAGAACAGGGTGGGACCACGACCAGAGTTTGCCTTAGCTGTCACGGTCACTTTCCTTGTCCTTTTGAAAGCCCAAGGCCAGAGTTCTGCATGACCTCAGAAGCCAAAACCTGAGTACCTTGGTCCATACAGGGAAGGTGTTTTGAGAGGCATTTTTCTATCTTGACACATTATCTTGATTTTAAAAATTCATATTGTTTTAGGTAGTTCAGTCTGCTCTTTGGTTAGTATTTGACATCAAAATTATCCCAATGCAACTCCATATTTCAGAATCTTTCTGGAGCCTATAAATTTTCTAATTTAACTACAAATATGTGAGGAGTACTTGATTAAAATCCATTTGCATTTTTAGCTCTAAGTTCCAGAGTCAGTGATTTTTCAAATTTAGTAGTGGTTGTGTATATCACTCCACAAATAAAATAAACTATACATTCAATGTTTCATGCATTCATAAGCCTGTAGGAAGAAATGTTTGTTTGTTTGTTTTAAATTCTGAGCTCTTTGTTCGAAACTACCTTTTCTACATTGGGCTACAAGTTATCATGTAACCAAATTTCTTTAATATACTTTTTAATGTGGATTTAACACTGAAATGAGGAAAACAATGGTAATTTCCAGAGCAAAGATCAAAATAACGAAAGCTATTTATCTTAAGTCTCTGGGACACCACCTGATCCATTTTTCTGACCTAAGACAGTGTTACAATTCGTTCCCATTGGCGTCTTCCCCTGCTCATCGCGAGCGGCATGGCGCACTCCGGGTGAGGCGCCATCTTGTCCTCCTGGGGTAATTCTTCTCCAGCGCCTGATCACTCCTTCGTCCACTGACTCCTTGTTACTGTCAGTTTCATGTCCTTTCTCCCTCATGCGCGGCCCTTTCCTCTTGCTGGTTCACTAAGGAACTGCGCATTCACCTGGGCAGAGCAGAGCTCAGAACCTGCTCTGATCCCTCACCCCTCACTGTGGGTCAGGTCCCCAGGCCATTGTGCTGTCACCTTCTATTCCCATCATAGCACTTTACCAACATTCTAGAAGCCATCTAATACTCAGACTCGGCTGCCAGAGAGGACTGAAAAGGGCAGATGGCGATCGGCAAGCCGCCTAATGGGAGGCACTGATTCACCTGGGTTTTCAGGGTCTTGGAGTGGAAGTCAGTTTCCTAGGAGGTGCCATATACGCAGAGCGTAAGGGCAGATAGCACAACTTCTGCCTGTATCTTTCCAAAATTTGAATCCGTTTTAAGTTAGATGGTCTTGGTTTCATTCAAGTCTTACAGGGTGCTGGGTGATTTGGTATGTTATATCTCATAGATTACATTTCACTTATCTTCCACAGAGAATCATGGCCAGTGCTCTCCTAGTAATCACAGAGCAGTAGTGGTGTGTAAACGAGGCCATGCTATACATTTTTGCATTACTCTAACAATGTTTACCATTATATTTAGCTCAGTCAATATCTAATAAATGTTTATAACATGTTTGATACTCTCCTAGGTGAACCACAGTGTACTTTAGTACATCAAAAAGTCAAATCTCAGGCATATCACAGGATTCAGCAGTTTCTCATTTTATTGTCACAGCAAAGCTGTGAGCTCGCTCCTAGTCCCTTTCTTTATGTGACCAAGCCACAGGTCCCAGAGATTTTCTCAGAGACTAAGGGAAGCCAGGGCTTTATACTTAAGTACAGCACATTTTCCCCTGTGGCTACAGAGAGCGGTCCACATGTCATTTTGTCATCTGCATGTCTCAGGTTTCAGCAGAACACACCACGGTCCCAGTTTACTGCTGACGCAGCGCATTCATTGGTTCCTGAACCCAGGACACTTTTTTTCTCCCCCTGCAAACCTAAGTGCTGAGCACGTGTTTAACAGTAGAAGCCTCTGTTAGAGCTGTTGTTCCTTTGCATAGAGAGACTGCTGTGAGCACAGGACGCTTGGCCCCGTTGAGTTTGGTGGGCTCGTGACACAGAGGCCGTAGCTATACTAGTTTGCCTTGACGATGCCCAGTAGAGCTGGAGAGATGCTTGTGGTGTAACAGGCCTTCCACGAGCAGTGAGGATAGTGCCGACCCAGCCCTCCTTCCATACTTCCAAAGCTCTGTGTCCACCCCTGCTGCCACCCCAAATCTCCACCCTGTCTGCTTTGAGGAAGCTGAGTGTTTCCTGGTTGGTGAAATCGCCCGAACTCACAGACCATCAGCACGGGAGAATTAGAAAACCTTTGGCTGAAATAAAATTTATATACTGCAGCTCTGATAGAATCAAGACTCGGGTCTATCAGTGCCCAGAGACCTTGCTCTTGGAATAGGAATTTTCTTTGAAAGCAGTTATATGAAAATCTCTTGTAGTCTTGTATCTGATACGATATCTGAGGCCAGGTAACTAATCTTGGTCCACAGTGCCAGCTCTTCCTCCAGAGTTGGTGCAGATGTCACCATCTCTTCCTCTGAAAGTATCTCTGCAGCTGAGTGCCTGGAACCACTTGTGATTTTTGTAATACACTCAGTTTTCCAAATGAATAATAAATATAATTCTGTCAACTATTTTGGGAGCCCAAATATTTTGGGGGGAGGCAAGAAATCTATTTGTTTTTCTGCAGTCTATGGCAGTCAGAAGTAGCTCATTCACTCACTTTTTATTCATTTGATGCATGAAAAAAGGCATTAAATGTATTTCAGTGTGTCACCTTAAATTCTGCACAGCCAACAGTGATGAATCTGCTTCGTTCCTCAGCTGGGGTACTGTTTCATTTTTTTCACGACAATATCATTTGACAAGGCGATTCTGCACTGGCAATATTGTATCATATTTTTGTCTGCATGTAAATTATGCTGACAGTCTCATAAACATAAATTGGCAGGCATACTGTCCCAAAGCAATGTTTGTTAAAATACACTAATGGAATAGAATAAATAAATTTTTCCAAAGCATTAATAACGCAGTGGTGTGTCACTACAATGCACAGGCAGGTCCACAGAATACGTTACTGTCTGTGCTAAATTAATGCAGTGCACATTTCTTATAATACATTTCATTCTATCTCATGCTTATGTTTATTGATTAGTCACTGCACTTCACAGAAGTCTGTGTACTAGCAGTTGTGTATGCGGACAGCTATGAGATGTCAGTGTTATCTGTGGCAGACGCCTATCATGGTGCATATGTAAAGAGCAGTCACATTCTGGCATCATTACTGTGCCAGTTTGTTCGGGACTGGCCACCTCCTTCCTCAACCGCCAACCTAAGCAGACCCAATCTTAGCTGGTTTTAGTAGGTCTCTAAAACATCGAGAAGACTGGATGAATGCTTTATTTATTTGTAATTTGTATCCCAAAGATGAATAATTTCTTTTCCAGTTGCCTGTGGACAGATGGCATGGAACCTCAGCAAAATAAGGAACTATTCTATGATTTTAGTTTTTTAGTCTGCTAGAACTGTGATCTTTGGCAAGAAATGCAATACCTCTGAACTCAGCTACTGTGCAATAGGGGCAATCGCCAGCAAGGGCAGATTCTGTATCTATTATCCAAAGAAGACACTCCAGTAAGCCTGCTTCACACAAATCTCCAGCTCAGGGTTTGCTCCCTGGGAAACCTAATCTACCTACCACAGCTCGTGTGCTTCAAGCTTCAAAGAGTGGTGTATACAATAAGTGCCATAGTAATCCTGAAGAGGAAAGGCTGACTGTTGATGATGATGGCACAGAAGAAAGACAAATAGACACAGAAAGAATTAACCATTTCTCTTGGTGGAATAAGAAGTTGGAAATGCATATGCTATTGTTCCAAACATGTACACACTTGGAATACTGGGAAACTGACACAATTTCAAAATTCTACGAACATAGTTGAGTGAAAGTGTGCATTATATTCGTCAAGTGCCTTAACTTACATGCTTCCTGGAATGACAAGCTTTATGGTTCTTTTTGGATTATAGAAACATTATCTTCCCTACTGAGGAATACTTTGTGTGATTGTGGCCTCTGATCTTGTGGTCTCTGACCTTTGGAGAGAAGAAATGAAAGATACTTGGGGTTTCATTGGGAACATACTTTCAGGGATACAGTAGGATTGAAGCTTAAATGTCATACCTTTTGATCAGACGTGGGCTGGAATACTTGCTTACCTGTGGCCTGGATAGCGGTTACTGAAGATTCATCTAGTTTCTTTCAGCTTTTATCCCAGGATGACTCATGAAGTTTCTCATGAACTATTCATCTGAAAAACTGCACATCTGGACTTCAGGACTAAGCAGAAGGTTAGGCAGACACAACTCTTCATAGTTGGATGTATATGCTTTTAAATTTTATCTTGAAAGTAGTAAAAATACAACAGAACAAGACAGAACAAAGCCAATCGAGACAATGCAGTGAAATTGGTACAGAACGTCACAGCAGGTTACCGGGATAATAGTAATAGGTACCATAGTATATCTCGTTATTTTCACAATAGTTGTCCAGTCAGTTAGGTATAGCAAAATCAAACCAAAAGCAGAACATTATAAAAACAAATTGAAAGAGAGTGTTGATTAGGGAAAAACAAACATAACAAAATAAAACAGTGAAAACAACCTTTGCCTTCAAATGGAAGATAAAAGGAACCCCTCATATTTTCTGTATTGCACATGGCCATCCTCCCAAGAGATGCTGAGACACGGTTGCATATTTTTAAGTCAAGTAAATATGTAGGTGATTCAAACGGAGAAAGTTCATACTTGATGAACTCGGCTCCACTCTAAGACATTGTTTTTAGTATTCACACTGACTAACCATTCACTCCACTGTCTCCTTGCTATCCTTGAGATATTTTATCAAAGAAAAAAATATAAAAAACATACAGTGTAAGCAATTGCTCAGCAAGATAAAGTGATCATCTGTGCTTTGTAAAATTAAGAGACAGGATTCTCTCAAATTAAACAGCAGGTATTATTGAACATTTAATACTTCAAATACATTATGCTGTATGCATGAGGAACAGGGTAAACGTCTCTGACCTCCAGGCAGTTATAATCTAGCTGGAGATGTATAAAACTCATAAAAGGTTAGTTGTTGATATGAACAATGTAGCGTATGTGTAGCGCAGCTCAGTAGTACAGATCAGTGTGCACAGTACAGCGGATGTGGGAGCGCGCCGTCCTAGCCTGCCTCTTCAGGAGCTTGGGCTTGTTCCTCTAAGGCAGCGGCCTTCATCGTTCACAGGTAAATATGCCCTGGGAGTTTCCCTTGGCCTAAGGTAGCTGCCTTCCTCAAAGGTATTATTCTCCTCCTCACACACCCAGTGACTGGCCCGCAGGTAGGGTGATGTCCCAGCACCTTCGTCTCATCTGAGACACCTACGAATGGCCATTCCAGCTGCAGCACTCCCTGTGGGGTTAGCAGGACCTCTGCTGTGTGCATCATGGCTCACCATATTTCTCTGCCCAATCTTATTTTGCTGGTTTAGCTCCATTTGGCATTCCTGAGAAGACACTCCAGTAAGCCTGCTTCACACAAATCTCCAACTCAGGGTTTTTCCCTGGGAAACCTAATCTACCTACCACAGCTCGTGTGCTTCAAGCTTCAAAGAGTGGTGTATACAATAAGTGCCATAGGAATCCTGAAGAGGAAAGGCTGTACATTTTGCATAATTGAGTGTCACTTTAATTCTCCAAGCTTGAAAAGTGCTTGTCGCATGATCAGTCTGAGAGTTTCTGAGGACAAATGGCTTGTGGGCTTAGGAAGACTGACTGGATGTCAACAGGCAGGAGGCAGAACAACTATGAAGTAATTACCTTGGGTAGTAAGAAGAGTACTGCTTTGTATTTCAAACTGAGTAATTCAGTCAAGAAAGAAAATTTCAACTGATTGTCCTTTGCTGTGCCCATTTTCTAGATTCATAGACTGGAATTTATGGAATTAAATGTTAGCTCAAAGCTTGCTGTATCTATATGATGTGAACCTGACATAATCTCTAAAGGGTTGTGGAAAAAGTCACCTATGGACCCCAGTGCTTACACTTTATAATGTTATAAACTCTTCTCTGGAAATTAAAAGATGGAGAGGGAAAATGAGAGAGAAGAGAGGAGAGGGAAAAAAGAAGAGAGAGAGAGATATAGGCAAAGATGTATTCTAGGGTAAAATGTATACTACGTTGCTGGCTCTTTGATATAACTTTATATCTAGAAATTTATTCTAAGAAAGTAATTAAGGTATATGAAAGATTAAATCTCAACATGATTATTGTAACCATATTTAATGATAGCAAAAATTGCTACCGATATGAATGTCACACACTAGAACATGGACTATTTTACTCCCTCCAGGTACATACTATTTATTCTTTATATTAAGGCTGGATGAACACATATGTGTCTACATGGATCTATATAGAAGTTTACGGAATTAAAGGACTTGTACCAAAACGTAAGATTTGGGTGGAGGAATTGTTATAATGTCTTACATTATTATTTTCTTGTTTTATTCCTGTTCTTCCATTGTTTTATTCCTGTATCTTTAGTTTTGTCTACCTAGGTTATGGTCCTTATTCTTTTACTGTAGCCACTCTCTTGCCAATATGATAAACTCACTTGTGCTTATCATAGAAGCTTGGCATCTATGCTGTGATTGAATATAACTGTAGAAATGCAGGGTTCCACATCAGTATCTGGGCTGCTATGATGGCAGATTGCACCCCATGTCGCTGGGGTACACCAATCAAGGAGGGTCACCCTCTTAGCACTGCACCACTGTCCTGCCATTTACTCACGGGGTTGCCACCCCTGTTCCCCACAGAAACTATTCCAAGCTCTCTCTTCTTCTCTTCAAATCACTGAGCACTACATTCTTGTACCCTTCCCAACCTCAGAAACAACCTGGGTTTAAGATTTATATAGCAAATAGAAACCATTGAGTGGGAAATTACCTAAATTTAAAGGAGCCAAATCTATATATTTTTCTGTATCTTTTCACCTTTTCTCTTCATTCCCACTCATTACAAAACAAATGCAACTCTTCAAAGCCTTCAATACCTCTGTTCACATATGGTCAAAAGTAATGCATAATACTGACCTCTTTAACATGATTTCTTAGATATTCTTGCCAGTGGCTCTCAGGATTCTTATTCTTCCTTTAATTTAATCATCCTGTTCACATTTTATAATAAGCAGTTTATGGTATAAGAAATTCGTTGGATTTATATAGCAAGAATGTAATGTAATGAATTACCAAAGCTAGATCAAGAAGATGTAAAATTGTTGAATAACTCAATTTCAGTTAAGGAAATTGAAAATGTAATTAGAATCTTACCAACAAGGAAAAGCTCAAGTTCTGATGGATTCACTGCTTAACTCTACAAAAAATTTAGGAAAGACTTAATACCAACACTTCTCAAACTCTTTAATGGAATTGAAAGGGAAGCAAGTCTCCCTAACTCATTCCTAGAAGCAACTATTGCCCTAATACCAAAACCAGAGAAAGACCCAACCAAAGAAGAAAATTACAGGTCAGTTTCCCTAATGAACACAGATGGAAAAATCCTCAATACAATACTGGCAAATAGAATGCAGCAAATCATCAAGAAGATTATACACCATGATCAAGTAGGATTCATCCCAGGAATGCAGGCTTGGTTCAACATATGCAAATCAATAAATGTAATATACCATATCAACAGAACCAAAAACAAGAATCACATGATCATCTCAACAGATGTGGAAAAAGATTTGGACAAAATACAGAACTCTTTCATGATACAAACCCACAGAAACTCGAATAGATGGTCTTTACCTCAATCCAATAAAAGCCATACATGATAAAACAATAGCCAACATCCTACTAAATGGACAAAAACTGAAGACGTTCAAACTAAGCTCAGGAACATTACAAGGGTGTCCATTATCACCAATCCTATTCAATATAATTCTGGAAACATTAGTCAGAGCAATTAGGCAAGACAGAGAAATCAAGGGAATAAGGATAGGAAAGGAACAAGTTAAATTATCATTATTTGTAGATGACATGATACGCTACATAGAAGACCCCAAAAACTCCATGGAAAGACTTTAAATGTAATAATCAAATTCAGTAATGTAGCTGGATATAAAGTCAACACTCAAAAATCAATAGCATTCCTATACAAAAACAATAAACTCACTGAGAGAGAAAAAAGAGAAACCACATCCTTCACAAAAACAACCACAAATATATAATGAAATACTTAGGAATCAATCTAACAAAGGAAATGAAAGATCTACACGTTGAAAATTACAGTACTCTGAAAAAAGAAATCAAAGTGGATTTCAGGCATTCCTTATTCATAGATAGGAAGAACAAACTGTGAAAATGACCATTCTCCCAAACTTGTTATACAGATTTAATTCAATCTCAATCAAAATGCCACCAGAATACCTCCTAGAACAAGAGAAATCATTCATAAAATTTATCTGGAACCAGAAAAGACCTAGAATAGCAAAGATAATTCTGGGCAACAAAGGCAAGCCAGGAGGTATCACAATGCCTGACTTGAAATTATACTAAAAAGCTACTGTGATAAAATCAGCATGGTACTGGAATAAAAACAGACCTGAAAGTCAATGGAATAGATTAGAAGATACAGTCACAGCTACAAACATACTAGGCCACCTTATCTTCCACAAAGGGGCCAAACATGTTCACTGGAAGAAAGCTTCTGTGCTACGTGGTGCTGGGAAAAACTGGCTCTCCATATGCCAAAAACTAAAACTAGACCATCTCTATCACCATGCACTAAAGTCACAATGGATCAAATATTTAAATATTAAAATAGAAACATTAAACCTGCTAGAAGACAAAGTAAGTAGGAATCTTGAAGGCATAGGGGTAGACAAACACTTTATGAACAAAAACCAAACTGCATGGGAAATACTTCCCAAAATCAACAACTGGGATCTCATCTTATTAATAAGTTTTTGCACAGCAAAAGAAATCTCTAACAAAATGAAAAGAAAAACCAAGAACTGGAAAAATATCTTAGCCAAGTGTCCCTCAGACAAAAGACTTTTATCTAGAACATATAAAGAATTAAAAAACTCAAGACCCCCAAATTCAAAAACCCAAACCACAAATTGGCTTCTGAGATGAATATACACTTCTGAGATGAAATACAGATGGCAAATAAATATATGAAACAATGCTCAACATCATTGGTCATTCGAGAAATGCAAATTAAAACAACACTGAGATTCCATCTCACTCCAGAAAGAATGGCCAGCATCAAGAAATCAACCAATAACAAATGCTAGAGGGGCTGTGGGGAAAAAGGAACCTGTCTCTAATGTTGGTGGGAGTGTAGAATGGTGCAGCCACTGGGAAGATCAGTGTGGAGATTCTGCAAAAAGCTAGAATTAGAGGTTCCATTTGACTCAGCTATCTTGCTGCTTTTCCCAGAAGAATTGAAAACATCATACTACAGGGATATATGTGCACCCATGTTTATAGTGGCAAAATTGTAATATCCAAATCTTGAAAAAAACCTAAATGGATAAAAAAAGATGTGGAATTTTTATACAATGGAGGATTACTCAGCTATAAAGAAGGATTGCATTGAGGCTTTTATAGGTAAATGGATGTGGCTTGAGACCGTATTCATAATTAAAATAAATCAAACTCACATGTGTAAATACTGTATTGTCTCCCTAGTGTGAGAAACTTAAAGAGCAGATAAGATACAAAGTCTACAATAAATACTGTGTAAGGGTAAGAAACTGCTCAAAGAGGAAAAGTAACTGAAATAGGGGGAAAAAAGGGTGAAGAAGGAAGGGAAAAGGAAGAAGACATAAATTTGTACATATACGCATAAGATAGCTAAGATGACTATACCACTAATTCTATTAGTTCTTGGAAGACAACAGTTGATACTCATATGAACAGATAAAATTTGCATGTCTGTATCTGGTAATCTAAGCAACCCTTTTTGAAGGTAACCATATGCACTACAGTAACCATTGTTAAATTCCTATCATCTTGTTTTGAAAGCCTATATTGTTATCATTTTGGGTTTGTTGTTGTTGTTTGTCTCTTTTGCTTTTTGTTTTTCTTTCCTGTGTCCTTTTTACTCTTTTAAATAAAAAAGAATGCCATATAGTGTTTTTTGATAAAGAAAATGCAGAAATTAACGTACAAGTACATCCATATGCAAAATAACGTATTTTAACAGACTGCCAAACCAGCTTCAGATTATTAAAATGAAATAATGAATTAAATTAAGATTTTTCTAATTTCCTCCCCCAAGGGATAATTATCCTGATATTTGGATGTGTGATTTGTTTATATTTCTTTATACCTCTAAAACACATGATCTATCCATTAAAAGTATACATAATATTTTGTGGTTTTAAAAATAACTTTTAATTAAAACTAATGATGCATGCATCATACTTTTGACTATTTTTTCTAACTAGAATGATTTCTGGGATATAGCTAACTTATATGTGTAGATCTTGTTTATTAATTTTAACGATTGAGTTTTCCCCAGTCTGTGTGTACTGCAATTTATCCATTTCACACTGATGGGGTTTTAAGTTTTTCCCCAACATTTACCCATTACAAATATCAATGTACTTAAAAGCACTAGACATATTTCCTTGTCAACATGAGCGTGTTTCTCCTTTAAGAACCGAATTTTTTATTTACAGATATCTGAGTGTTTATTGAAGTATATATTTCATTTTTCTACCATCTGGTTTTTGTTTTTCATTATCTCTTTCTTTTCCTCTTCTTTCAGCCTCCTTGATAGAGTTTTAAAAACTTGTCTCTCCTTTTTTGGTTAATTTGTGAGTTATATGCAGCATTTATATTCTTTAGTGACTGGACCTGACTTTCAGTTTGTGCATTTCTAATAAGAAATCCTCCGCTATTGAGTGTCTAATGCTTCACATTAAGACAAATCTTTAAGCATTAATTTAACTGCCCTGCAAAATTTCACCTTCCCCACTTCTTTGGTTCTGCTGTTTTGTTGCTGATTTCTGAACCTCATTCGTGTAACCTTGCGTGGATCACACTGAAGTGAAGCACTAGGCCTCCTTTTCCCCCACAGTATTCAAGACAAACTTTCTCTTTTTAACGTGTCTGTTAGAAAGTTGGAAATAGTGAACAATTCCACTTACTCTAAAGATTCTTACACAGTGTTTTGGTACCAGATTTCTGATGGTATTTTATTTTCACCAGCACTAGGAATTGAATGCAGCGTCTTCACACTGAGCTCCAGACCACCCCATCTTGTTTTTGTTTTTTTTTTTTGAGACAGAGTTCCACTAATTTGCCAAGGTAAAACTGTAAGCTGGCGTCTTCCTGCCTAGGCCTCACAAAGTGCTGGGCTACAGGTAGGCACCGCCATGCTCAGCGGTTGGCATCTTGTGAACTTCATTCTGCTTCCCCTCGAAAGCTCACTGTGGGAGCAGCAAAAGTTTTCATGCCCTTCTGTTGCTAGGTGGGTCCTCAGGCAGCACATTGGTAGCGGATTCGGGACTGGGGTCTGGGCTGCTGCTTGGGAGTGGTTACAGCACTTAAATCCCATTAAGCCACACCCACTTTTATTCCCTTAATTTCCTAGAAATGACTGGAGCACGCCTCCCAGACCACATCTCCCACTTTGAGGTCCAAGCTACACACAAACTACATGTTCCATCAGATTGCAAATACTTGTGATGGGGACAATTTCTACTTCTCAACGTTCAGTGAGAAAAAGTCCAAGCTTTCTGAAACAGCAATGTACTTAACAATTATGAGGCTTCCAAAGTAGAGGAATACCACTGCCATGAAATACAAGACAAGAACCTCCCATAAACTTTGGTTCTTAAAGCAGCTGATCATACGAGAATTTGGAAACATGCTAAAACTTTCTGAAATCCAACCATGAAAGTATTTGGCCTGAATAGGCCCAAGGGAAATGGAAACGGACTGATGGGAGAGATTTTGGAGTGGGAATGGTGCTGCCCTGCATGTCACCTCTGCGCTTCCCCAAACTCATGTTACAGGTTGCAGTTCTAACCCTTGATGTGACTGGGGCATCCGTGGGGGAGCGGGTCACTTAGGTTAGGACAGGGGAGGCCTCAGGATGGGATGCTGCCCTGGTAAAAGCGACTCCGGGCAGCTCTCAGGTCCTCCCACTGCGTTCCGGATCCTGCCACAACCTTCAGCCTCAGCGCCTGGCCTGCTGGCGGCCCAATCTTGAATGTCCATGTCTCGGAACTGTGATAAATCAATTTCTGTGGCTGCTAAGTTATTCGGTCATTGGTACCTTATTACAGCTGCCCAAAGGCTCCCCAGGAGTGACCACCAGGAGTTTCAAATCATTCAATCAATACATAAGTGTATATCAATACAAAACGAGACCAAGATACCACTTCTATTGCAGATGGAGGTGGTAACACACAGCACATTCTGTTTCCAGCCAAGGGTGTCCGAACACCGACCTCAGACCAGGACGGCCTCCTCTGGTGAGTGGCGCAGGGCCAAGGCAGGCTGGTGGACACCAGTGTCACTCTGTGGGGAACAATAGGAAGGCGGTCTCTCCAGACAGGTAGCTGCGCGAAGGAGAAGCGATGGTCATGCCAAAGTCCTTATTCCTAACATTTAGGTAAAGTAACTTCTCCTCTTCGCAAGACAGGAGTAAGGAACGGGCTGGAGAAAAGGCCGGAGTGTTAGTTACTGGGGGCCGTCCACGCGCATGCGAGCCTTTGTTGCTAGCACGCATTTCCCACCAACACTCCTTATGCTCACATGCAAGCAGAGGAGTCTCCGTCTTACGAGGGAGGTCCGCTGTTAGTAATCACACTTCCGTAATAGGGCCGCTCATGCTTCGGTGGACAATATTTTTTGGATATTTTTCTGAATTTTTTAATATAAAATGTAAAAAAAAAATCCCCTTAGGGGATAGAAATGTATCAGAAGTTTTGATGCTTTGCTTTTTGTACCAGTGAAATGAGGATAAATTTTTGCTTGATATTAGCATGAAGCTTAAAGGAGTTAGTGGTAATCAGATGGTTAGTGCAGTTCTAGGCACCGGCACTGTGTGTTAAGACTTGTTTTTATGATACCCTCCCAAATTGCCCAGGCTGCTTAATTTAAGCTACAGCAAGTCTTGACTACTAGAGACTGTATGTTTTCACATCTACGTCAGGTCAATTCCAATCTCTCACATACTTCATTTTCCTTTTTTTTTTAATTGTGGCAGGCTGAAATTATCATAACATTGATTCTAACAACAGAATTATGAAACAAGCTCATTTTTGTCCACTAGGGCAATTATTCTAGTTGAAATTGTTTTTCTAGGGCCTAGTTGAGTAAATCATCCAGGTTTTAAATCAAGTAATCTGGCTGCTACTGTAGTCTTGGACTTCTCATTAGTTTTGCCACTCAACATGTCTAACAATTGATTGTGGTTGTCTGTAATTCGTAGTGAGAAGGAAGAAAAGAGAGCTATAATCTTTGAATTGAACTGGGAGAATTTTCCCAGGAGGAGGTTAATTCTGGCTAATGATGGTCACCTGTTCCTGAGCTGTGCCGATGCTCTTCCGGGTGATTCCATCCACCACCTGAGGCTATTTCTGGGAACTTTTGATACTGCCAGCAGCGGACTGTTACTTCCTTGTGTATTTTAGATGCCATTATTCCTGAGATCCTCATATATCTATGGAAGTTTAGCTCCTCTATGTCCTGAAATAGACTCAATTGGGAACAATTTTCCAGTGGAAACTGATTTGGGCATTGTATGTGTTTACCATATTCTCATAACATTTCCTTTCCCTGAAAGTAGCATTTGAGATATTGCTGCCTTCATAGTAAATTCAGAAATTTGCAAATAATAGCATTTCTGATCACCAGGACTTGTTCGAGGTACATTTATTTCCCAGCAACTATTGTCAAAGTTTCTTAAAGGTTGTTTTTCCTTTGGGCCTACATTTCTGCTATAACCCCATGCTAAATGGAGGCAGGTGGATCAGATACCGTAGCACCTGCCCTGTCCTCTAAGGAGACATAATCACTGTGCACTGTGCTCTTTGCACTCGTGCTTTGTATCATTTCCTAGGCCTCAGGAAAATTGAATCATTTCCTGGGGAAACTTTCTCACACATATTAAACCAGGCTGGAGCTAATTTTATGTCAGCCACTGGCCATTGCTTTTAAGTCTTGGGAAAAGCTGCAAAAAGTTTCTTCCGGCTTGGTTCCTTGGGCCTGGAATGAAGAATGGAATGTGTTTGATGATCTGTCCCTATCAACCTATTGCTGATGCTTACATTATTATGTAGCTAGAATGGCACAAGTATCCAAACTGTGACAAAAGTTCCCTTTTGGGTTTAAAAGCAGCCATTTTATTATTTCCATCAATTCAAGCAAATCTGTGCAGGTCAGGGTGTAATACCTGCTTCACTGCTCACTTGTAGGTTAGGGGTTAGCCTCGCAAGGATGCTGGGCTATCGGGGCTGTTTGCACCCACTAAAGCCAGAAGTTTCATTTGCTTGTGTCCCCATAGGCCATCAGCAGAGTCCCCACTGGCCTAGCCTCATTTGTTAGTCATTGCCCTGTGCCTTTCTAAGCCTATGTGTCCTGCTCAGGCTTGCAGACTTCTATGTTTCTTTGCTTAGAACCTGGAACCTACAGTAATAGGTCCACAAAAACATGTACCCTAGACAAAAGGATGTGCATAGAAAGGAGGTTAGGGGCTGCCAGGGCCAGGGGCAGGAGAGATGGAGAATGAGTGCTAATGGGTGTGAGGGGTTCTTTCTGGGGTGATGGAGGTATTCTGGGACTAGAAAGTGGTAATAGTTGAACAGCTGAAAGAATACACCAAGAAGCATTGATTGTGCAGTTGGAAAGTATGGATTTTATGGTATGTGAATGGCATTAATAGAAGAAAAGAAGAAAAAATTACCACATATAATGAAAAAACCTAAACTGATGAGATACAAAAGTTTACAAAGGCTTTTCCACCAAACATCTGGCTTTCTTATGTGTTAAGCTGTTCCCAGCAAGTCCGCAAAGCCTGAAGCATCAGTCAACACCAAGGCTCAGAAACAGCCTCTCCATTCTGAGTTAGGTGGGTCCAGACAACAAAACAGCAGTGTGTATGCTTATGATTGTCAGGTTGATTGTTAACTTGATTGGCTTCCAAGTTGCCCGGGGGTTAGTGAAATGCGTCTCTGGGTGTGCCTGCAGGCATGGGTCTTGGAGGCAGCACCTTGAGCGTTATGTGGACCCGGACCCCTTCCCCTCTGACTCGGCTCTGGGCTCTGCTTCCCAACTGCCATCAGCCACACATCTTTGTTCTGGTGGCCTTCCACCAGGGACGAGGTTCTGGCTGGAACCCAGGGGACCATGGAATGAACCCTCTGAAACTGTGAGCCGAGTAGACACCTCTTCATTTCAGCTGTGTGTCTTGGATAACACAACCCGATGATGAGAAAGATGACTACCACAGTGTTACAAGAGATATCACCTGTATTCATTGCTCAAATGTCAGCACTAACTGTAAACAGTAACCCAAAGCCAAATATTTGAATACGAAGTAGAAAGCAGTGTTACATTTGCATGAAGCAGTAAATTGTTTCTTCTGGTCTTTAGTTTATTCCCCCCATCTGCTAAAAGTCCCACGTGGTCATTATCTACTAGAGTGTCAACCAGGCTAACAGCTGCTCTCCCCTAAAGCATTTGTGATTGCTGTCCCCACCAAGATTATCAGCCTGATTAATCAAATCCTGAGAATTTAA
Source organism: Dolichotis patagonum (assembly GCA_004027295.1). Classification (NCBI taxonomy): domain Eukaryota; kingdom Metazoa; phylum Chordata; class Mammalia; order Rodentia; family Caviidae; genus Dolichotis; species Dolichotis patagonum. Next base: position 162,283 of record PVJX010000715.1, read on the forward strand.
GGTAGCCAAATAAATAGTGTATAAATTTTAGATCTCTTTTCCACTTGAATCTGAACCAGCTTGCTAAAAAAAAATGATGTAAAAACAGTAAAGGTAATACTCATTAAAAATTTAAGCTTGAACAACAACAATCAAGGAATACTACTTTATTCAAGTAGGAGAGTCCAACAGACAGAGGGAGAAGGAGGGATGTGAGAACATATTCCAAGAGAGGAAGAAAATGGGGAAGAGAGGAAGAGTTTGTCTTTTGGATGCCTCGTTACATGAAAGGAGACATCAGCACTGGTAAGAGATGTCTTCTTAGCACCAGACTGTGATGTCCTACAAGTACTTTTCATCTTCTGGTACATTTAATCTCACAATCACCCCACGAGGAAAGCAGTGCCATTATTTTGTTATGCATATTAGATACCCCAACACTGAAAAAGATTAAACTATTTGCAAGAAGTCATCCACAGCTGGTCTCTCTATCACTAAATTAGTCTCTCTCTCTGAAAAAATTTTTTTAAAAAACCTAATAGATCCTGAAGGAGGAGCAGAATTAAAATCATTACAAGGGAAAATGAAGTATGGAACTCTCTGTATACAAAATCAAATCAGTATTGTACAAATGAGAACCAGAATGTAGAATGAAAGGTCACAGAAATGCATAGGAGAGAGAAAAAACATAGACATGAGGGCAGAGAGCGGGTAGCTAGCCTGTGAATAATAGGTGTTTCTAGGGAAGCAGAGCAAATGAAGCAGTGAAAATAAGCAAAACACAACAGCAGATGATTTTCTGTGGTGTAAGCAGTGAAGTTCCACATGAAAAAAGAAAAGCTCTCGCAATGTTTAGAAAAAATAGTCCAAGAGCACTTATTGAGCACCTAATGCATATTACCTTGACAAAAAGGGCTTAAAAATAATCCTCTACCTTCAAGGGCTAAATGCTATTGGAAGAAAAATATGCAGAAGGTAATTACATAAAGATGGAAAACCCAGTGATAATAGCAACAATGTGGCAGTTTATTGATGTAGCCTTAAAGTGTGAGAAATGGACGGTCAGTGTCACTCATGATGGGCCCATTGCGTGAAACATTTCCAAGAGAGTATAAAAATATCAAATATGTTCAAGCACTAGACAGAAACCGTATTTCTTCAAGGCAGCAGCAGTTCAATATCAAGCACTGATAATAATGGATAAACAAGGTTTCTTGTTTCTAGACCAAAGTTCCTAGTCCAAGGGAGGGACTGAAAAATCTTAGGGCCAGGAATGGGGGCGGTAAGTGTAAGTTAAGAGAGATTTGCATGACGTTTTATGGGATGGGAACTCTACCTGCAAGTCACAAGACATCAAAGGGTTTCCTAGAGGATCAAAGATTGTCATGTTACATAAAACACGTTAGCTGCTTCTAAGGGAATATACTGGACTCGAAATTGGGAGAATTGGTGCAAGTTACAGGAGAAATATGATGGAAATGGGGCTTACGTAGGTGGTACAAGAGGTCAAAGTTGGTGATTCACTAAGACTGTTGTTGGGAAAGGCGAGGATGAGTGATGCCTTGTGTAGCTTTAGCTTGGCACCTGTGCTGCAAGGATGGAGACAATGAAGAGAAAAGCAGACGCTCCTACACTAAACTCATAATCCACACAAGCAGGTAATCGGCTGTTTAATTCTTGATTTTAATCATTATATCTAGGTTTGTAAAAAAGAATTAAGATGTGTTATATACATGCATTAACACCTCACAATGAGTATAATCATTATGTACTGAAGAAAATATATATAGTTTCAAGTAGGTTTTTAAATTATATAAAATTAGTCACTATGGAAATTACAGGTTTTTTTAATTTTTTAAAATTTTTGTTATTTTGAAGGTAATGAAATATAACAGAACATGACAGAACAAGCCAGTTAGGATAGTGCAGTGAAATTGGCACAGAACTTCCCAGCAGGTTACCGGGATAACAGTAATAGGTACCATAGTATATCTCATTATCTTCACAATAGTTGTTCTTTCAATCAGGTATAGCAAAATCAAACCAAATACAGATCATTATAGAACTCACCAAGACAGAATATTGACTAGAGCAATACAATTAATCAGAACAAAGCAAAACAGTGATAACAAACAATATTTGCCTTCAAAGAGATGGTAGAAGGAAATCCCCCCTATCTGCTATATTGCATGTGGTCAACCTCCCAAGAGATGCTGCCTTACCAGGGAGGCAGGCTGGTCGCTTGGTTTCACAGCGCCCTAAGTTCCAACATGGTGTGGATCTTGGGAGATGCTGGCTGGTTCTCTTCGGGTGGCCGCCACTTGCCCAAGCCACAGCTGCTTACCAGGGAGGTGGGCTGGTTGCTTGGTTTCCCAGAGGAAATTACAGGTTTATCTGCATCCCAAATTCCCGTACACAGTTCTTTTTTCTTTTTTTAAATAGCCCAAGTGGTAAAAGGCAGAGCTTGAAGAGAGAGAAAAGTGGCAAAAGTGAAACAACAAATACATCCAGAAATCATAAAACAAGACCACAAAATCGAGTGTAGGCACAGTTTTGAAAGCAAACAATACACACTTTCAGGAAAAAAAGAAGTTGAACAAACAAGGAAAACAATCTGTCTCACTGAGTTAGCAAGTGGGCGGGACTTCCTGGGTGCTGTGGTGGCAGTGGGCTGGCCCGACTCACCTCTCACTGCTCCGTGAGATACACGGAAGCATCCGTGCTGAGACTGAAACCGCGACATGGGGCAATTCCAGAAACACAGGGTGAAGTAGGCCCGGACTGGACAGTTTCAGAAACATGAGGAGACCTAGGCCCCTTCTCTCTGCACCAGACATTGATTACCAAAGTCACTCTCCCATCAGGTCCCATGGTGGACCATTTTCCATCTCCTTATCCAAGACGCATCGTAATGTCAACTGTCTCAATCGGAGTGCATGGGTCTAGCTACGTTTTTAACTGATTCCCGAAGCACCTTCCCTTCCTTATGCTCCCTTCATCTCCCGTCAGAAGTTCTGATAATCCTACCTCTGAAAATCTTTACCACCATCACTGCAGTGCAAGCTATGATCACCTCTTAAGTTTTCAAGTGGTTTTCCTCACTGTACACTCTCCTAATTTTATCTTGTGAATATTTTCACTGAGTACCAAAGTTACATTATGTGTGCTTCTAACTCTTACTAGCACGGACATACAGAAGTGTCCCAGGACACGATCCCTGGTTTGATGGAGACTATTTATAGTTAGGGAGGCCAACCAACAGCATGGGCTTATATGAAGTAACCCCAGGGAGCTGCGTGCTGCAGGACGATCACGAGAGATGAGGACCAGTGCTCATGCAGGTACCGTCTTGGAGAGGGTCATCCATGCAGATCTCCGCGGAAGTGACACTGGAACAGAATGACGGGTAGCTGCGATGAGATGTAGGATAGAATCCTCTCCTTGGAACAGCGAGAACCAAGGCCCTGTCGGAGAGGAACTGGATGGGAGAAAACACACCAAGGCAACTTGTGTGGACACATGTGTGAGGAAGGAGGAGCGAGGCAGGCACTCCATCGTGAGACACACAGGAGGTGGCAGGGACGCCGACTTCACATTTCTCTAACCTATGCATTTAGACTAAAGGAGTAATGATATGGTTTCTATTTTTAAAATTTATATTTTAGGACAGAGATGGTGTTCCTTTTGGTGACTGCAACCCCAAACCCGCTTATTTATTACAAAGGTCCAACATTGCAGTTAAACCTAAATACTGAGGCTTCAGCTTAGAAAAACAACTCAAACATTAACATCCTTTGTTTTAAAAGAAGAACGAAGACCATGATTGTGCCGTGGGATCGTCATCACTGTCTTTGAAGATGTTGCTAATTCTGTGAAGAAAAGGGGCAGTAGGGTGATGGGGGCCCAGGTCTTGGGGTGAAGAGGTGAGGAGGGATATGAGAAAAAGGCTGTGTGTTTTTAGAAGAGAACTGTGTAATTTGATTGGACATGGAACATGAAAGAAGAGAGTTCATTACTGAATGAAATGGTCCGCACCAAATAGATGGAGTCATTTTTTGAACACATAAGTCCAGGGAAGAGAATAATGTGTCAATCATCTTTCTATCAGTAGACAAATTATCTGGCGTGCATAACTTAGAAGCGGAAAGGCTGCTTCGGGCTCATGGTTTCAGAGGCTTCACAGGGAACTGACCACAAGGCAGAAAGGTCACCGAGGGAAGGCACTGCAAAATTACAGGACAGCTGAAAGGAGAGAGCAGGGCAAGAGCCCCTGAGAAAGGGGCCAGAGACCAGAGATAGCCACTAAAGTCGGACGACCATGACCCAGCCAGCACACCCCAAAGCCTGTTTCACTAATCTCCTAAGTGTCTCCTAGGAAACTCAAGTTGACAATCAATATTGACCGCTGCGAATTGTTTCCTTTGGAAGTGGAACTAATTAAGTGACATTTTAAAGGCATTTTCTGAGAATAAGAGGATACTACCATCATAGGTACCTCTCACATCTCACAGAAAACCTTCCTTAAAGATTATAATATACTTCTGGGCTTTATCAAGTGGGGGCTAATGAAGCAATTGGGCATTTCTTTTCTTCTTAGTGTTCTTACAGGTCATCACTATTGTTTGTGATTGTTGGTTGTCACTATTCAGGGTTCTGACATGAGGCACATAAGATGAGGCAGAGACTACAGGAAGAGAATGGGTGGTGGTGCTTGGATTAGATATTTCTAAATAAAATAAATTACATAATGTGCAGCAAGTTTTGCTGTGATTCATGTTGTGCATTTTGATAGAGTTTTCTGCCTTCTTAGTATTTTAACTTTTCTAAATAGAATAATAATTTTGCTATACTTAAAGACATTTTCATTGTTTAAGATCCATGGGATACCTAAAAACAACAACTGCACTTTTATTTAAACAATTTTTATATCTAAGTGAACATAAATGCACACACATCTTTTAAAAGCAAGAAAGCTCACACTTATTAGCATTATAAAACTGGCTTTCTTAATAATATACTGATATTTACCTCCACAGGGAACATGCTCATCTTTTACTATTAAATAAATAAAACTTTAAAACAAAATAGAACAAAGTCTTCTTTATATCTCATTGGATGGATGGAACATCTTTCTTGTAACTACTTCTGCAATGATTTATAGTTGTCTGTTTCCTATTTTTACTAATAATTTTAGTAATTCAAAGAATATTCTTAGCTCTATAATATTTATATGTATGTGATTTTTTTTAGATTAGTTTCCTACAAGTACTAGTGTTAGGTCAAAAGTTGTGCACATTTAAAATCATTGTGGGTACTGAAAAATTCTCCTGAATTATTTACAGACGTAAAGTCTCAGTGCCACATAGAGAAGATAGCGTTCCTTTCTCTAAAGGCAGATCAGTACAGATTGGTTTATTACTGTATGTTTGACTTTCACTATTTAATTTTGGAGGGCTTTTGAGCAGAGGTGTGGCAGAGTATAAGAATTAAATTTTATAAACTCCATCAGTCTCTTCACACTTGCTGTTTGGTATGGACAGAGACTCCTCCTTCTTCTATAGCATATCCTGCAAATACACATTTACTGCTCTCTTAGTAACCAACTCATTTTTTTAGATTGCTTGGTTAAACCAATAGTGATTGGTTGATTGATTGATTGACACTGGGATTGAGCTCAGAGCCTCACATTGAGCTACAGCCCCAACATCACTCACACCCCTTTTAAGCGTATATCGTGAGACGAACCTCAATAAGTTGTAAAGTTGCACAGACTGGGCTTAAACTGTGACCCTTCCGCATCTTCCTCCCGGAACCCCGGGATTCCAGCCATGCTCTCCCGCGTCACCCCCACAGTTATTTAAAAGACAACACGACCCCAGTATGTAGATTTTATGATAGTCAAATTAATGTTTAATTTCTATTTTTGTTATTTTTATGGCTCAATGAAAATGATAGTAATTTAGTGAGCTTTCTTACAGCTAACATGTATGGGAAAGTACAACTTCTATCTGCAGTGCTGTTGCTTCATTTAATCCTTGATACCTGTATTTACTTTTGTGTATCTATTTGTTTTGTCCATTAGAGGGAGATAGTATTAAATTCTCCAAAAATGATTATGCATTTCTCAATTTCTGCCTGTATATTTTTGACATTTATTTTAAATGTTTCAAAGCAGTATAAATATTTTAAAATATTCTAAAATATTACAGCCTTTTGGTGAATCCATTTGTATGTCTTACTTTGTCTAGTTTATAACCTTTTCCCTCTTGCATCCTATTTAATATTGTTTTAACTCTTAAAGTCAGATTTACATCATTGTTCAGTTATTTGTGGGTTCTTTCCTATTATATTCCCTGTTCTCTTAGCAGAAATTTCTTGATCTCTTCCTTCACCCTCCTTAGCCATCCTATTTTTCCCTCGTATATGTGTAGCTGGGGACTCTGGGGGGCTCCTTGGCTGTGTCTTTGCTGTTACTGATTTGCTTCATATCTATAGATATTGTGCTTCTCTCCCTGAGTGACTTGGATCTGATTTCAGACGTGATGCATAGCAGACCCGGAACTATACCCATATGAGTGTCACAGAGTCAGAAAACTCAAGGAACACCCCCTTGCACTGAATCTTGTACACATTACGTGCATCAGATCACCACACATGATTCCCTGTTTTGTAGTTGGTGTGTGTTCTGTTAGATATCTGAGCACACTCAAAAATTCCCCCTGTGGTTCAGGGGTCATTTCATGTGGAATGACCATCATAACGGCTTCTTCAAAAGAGTGATGCCATTTATATCACTTATATTATTTCCTTTGTTCCACTTTGTCCTCTTTACATTCATACAGCTTTTTAATAAAATATTGACCTCCCTAAGTTTTGGACTAAATGTTTTCATTTATACTTCTTAAATATGTGTATCTGTATCTATAGCTGTATCTATATGAGTTTACCAAAATCAGGTAACCAGAAAATCTGTAGAGTAAAAATTCAGGAAAACACACTGGCATACCTTGTAAATAGCTACTATGAACTACTGAGACCATTGCTTTACTTTTAATGGCATTTGATGCTGAAAGTTTGCCATACTAGAGGATCCTGAACATGTCTTTTTCACTATTGAAATATAAGCAATTTTCTAAAGATGTACTGAATTTTAATGGAATAATTATTCTCTTGAGGTGGGGACACGTCTCCACTCCTCTCTGGTTGCGCTCTCCCTTGTCTTTCTCTGATGTCTGCCTGCCTGCGTTGCCATCGTCAAGCCTGCTCCTGAGCCTGGGTGACTTGTGAGCGATGGACGCTTATTCAGCTCGTGGTCCCGGAGGCCTGCAGTTCCCAAACCAGGGGCCCCACAGCGGGTGGGGTCTGGCGCTCTGTCATCCCGTGCAGCATGGCGCAAGTGCGTGGGAGCGAGACTGCAAGAGACAACGGAACTCACTTGCAAGACTAACCCCTGTCATGGTATTGAACACCCTGGCAATAAGGGCGCTAAACCACTCAAGGGAGTTCTGTCCTCTGGCCGCCTCCCAAAGGTCCGGCCTCTCACTGTGGTCACACTGCATCCTGAATTTCCAACACAAGAACTTTGGGGTTCACATGTACGTGACACAGTCAGCTGACCGCAGGATGCACTGACACACCTCTCCAGCTCTGTGCCGAGGATGCAAGGATTTGCTGTGGAAACGCCACTGTCCCTGCCTTCAAACCTCAAGGAGCCTACCAGCCTTGTCTGACTTAACCTTCTCCAAGTATCACCGCAGGAAGGACTTCGCTCTGCTCACCTTCCGCTGCTACCTCTTTACTTTATTAAACGTGGGTTTAAAGGTCCCCTCACCCCAAATGTCCTTGGCCAAGCAACAGTGGTGATTTGTGTTTGGCAGTGCTTTCCTCTGCTTTGCTTTTGCATGGTTCTAATTATGTTTGTTATCTGTCTCTTAGAAAGAGCTGAAATTGGCTGGTTTGTTAATGGCACTGGAAGAGTCATTTATTTCAGAAATACGTTTCATACTTTTCCGTGTGATTTGTGTGTGATTGGGGAAGGAGTAGAGTTAAATGCTTATGGATCATCTGTGCCAATCGCTTCCATATAAATATGTTTTATAATTAGAAGGAATAGCCTTATCAAAGCATGGTTCTAATAAAAATTCTAATTACTATTTTGTCCTTCCAAAACTAGTTGAGCAAAATCTAACACAGCTCCTGCATTCTTTCAGGGACGACCTCTTTGTGTAGAGCTGATGAATATTTGATACTTGTGATAAAGGTTAAATGTTTTTTTATTAATAACTAGTTAATGATTGAATTGGTGTCGTCATCTTGCGCTAGTTGAGAATAATGAGAGCCAAAGCTGGGTGAACGTAAGTAGGGAAGAGTACTTAGGGTAGATTCTATTAGACTTTCTGTGTGCTTCTCAGAGCTGCAATGCAGCCACTGGGAAGTGAGTGGAGAGGGCTTGCTGGGTCCCGGGCCCTCGGTGCCCTTCAGCCAAGCGGCATCAGGCAGAACCAGCTGCATTGGTGGCACGGGTTGTGCTGCAGGGCTCCTACATGCATCGGAAGTTGGGAGTCTCTCTCTCTAAAATCCATCTTGCAATCAAGGAAAGCGTGAGGATTGCCCTTTCCCCAGTTCTTCGGACTGATATTTTTCAAGCATTGTTTAGAACGCTTACACTTTGTTAGCCAGAATTTCAAGAAAAAGTTGTCTTTGGGTATGTGTATTTATTTTTTGGTAAACCTTGATTAACCAGAACTTTGAGGTCACAGCCCTTGTTTTTGTTTCTGGTTAGGTTTCCATCTTAAAATGAAGGGCAAATCTTGGCAAAAATACATGGTTTTGTTTAACATAATGCATATGTTTTTCTCACATATACACACACACATGCACCGAAAGAGCTGGTGGAACAGGTTGGTTAAGTTTCTATGAAATCATCTCTGTTTTTATGCCTTAAGCAGTGAGAAATGTTGCTATGCTCGAAACGATATCTTCAGGAATATGCAAAGTCACCAACTTTAAGTGTTGCTCCTTAAAGTACCCGGATCCAGCAGGGCTGTGGTTAGCGAGCTCTGGGAGGCACTCATCGTGATAGGAACTCTTGTGACAGAACCAGCGCCACCAGCACCTGCTGACCTGGCAGAAAGGGAGATACACACACCGATCATTTTCTCCTTTGCCCTTTGGTTTCCTCCTGGTGTCTCACAGTACAGCAGGATCCAGCCATAAACCTGGAGGCTGAGGAAGCTGGTGTGGATTTGAGAGGCCGTGGTATCCGGACCAGGAGCACATGGAGAAGGGAGGATCAAGTAAGTAGCCAATGAAGGGACCTCGGACACTTTCCTCAGCTCGAGACGATGTTGGCGTCATGTTATGGCCACTTCAATGCCATTTTATCCCACTTCAATGTGTGATGCATCAGTGGTCCCTGCTGTTTATGTCAGTATCACTGATGGCCTGAATATGGCTGATTGCAATTTCTGCTGTTTCTCTAAACTTAGTCTGCAGGAGACTTGGGCTCCCAGCTCTGGTCTGGAAACAGTAAATCTCTATTTTCAGACCATGTGATAATACCTGTTTACTAGTGTCTGTGTGGTTAGAAAATCCAACCTAGGTTATAGCTAATATGTAGCAATTATAGTAAAACTGGATTTTAACCCCATGCATCACATTTTTCAGTTGTCTAAAAGTCAGGCTTTCTATTGCACCTTCTTGAACTTGATTCTTACCTTTTTGTTTACTCTAGGGCCAATCCTTTAAAACTTCTCAGTGGCGCTATCCTCTCTGCATTCTCTTGCTTCTTTCCCATTCATCTGTGACACTTTAATCTCTTGTTCACCAGCATCCCAAGATATTTTTTAACACTTGAATCCACACATATGCAGACCCTCAAGCTGGACGTTCAGCAATATTTTCTCTAGAAGGAAGTCATATATCTTTATGTGAATTTTGTGTCCTACAATAATGCTATCAAAACTACAACTTTGTGTGCATTGTTTTTTCATTTCTATTTTAATTTTTTTTTGGATCCTCTAGAGTCAATCTTTACTGATTTTCTTAAGAAATCACCATAATTTATGTTCTTATTTTTCACAATAGATGACTATTTCTTATCTCACTGAGAAAATAATAATGATTACACATGAAATTTCTCAACTACTTTCATGCTAGGTAAAAATCATCAATATTTTCATCTCTCCTTGTCTTTTTTCCTATGGATTTCATTCAGTGAAATACAATAGGGCTTTATTTGAGCACCTACTCTGAGTCAATCAATATACAAGGTGGTGCAGATATAAAGATTAATTGTATACAAAACGGCAGTTACCATATCTAGTCTACCTTGTGAGAAGAAGAGGAAGAAGGAAGACAACTACAACAGAGCAAGAAAAATATAAGCTGCTTCAGGGCTGTGGGCAAAGTACCGTTGATTCAAGGGTGGCCCAGTGACCATCCCTGAGACAATCAAGGCATGCTACAGAGGTGCATGTATTTTCTTTGTCACTCGCGACATCCCTGCTAATCTCTTCTGGGTTCCTCCTTTGTCTCCCTCACAAAAATTGTTTCCACCTCATTTGGACATTTTGGAATCTCTCTGACATCTGTAAGATGTCTACGTATTTGGCATGATGTATTGGTTTATTTTGTTATAATAACAAAATTCCCAAGGCTGGATCCCTTGCAAAGAAAAGAATCTTATCTGCCTCACAGTTTTGGAGGTTGACGGTCAAATCAGCATGGGTCTATCTTTGGTCACATCATTGAGAGAGTACATTGGTTACCTTACCACTGGAGTACTTGGGTTACACTATCATGGTAGTATTTAGTTACAGCATTGTGCAAGTACTTTGGTTATACCATCACAAAATTTCCTCTCAATTTCTTTACCATTCCAGTCATCTTTTTCTGAGTTTAGATAACATGCCTCTAAAATTTTGTCTGACCCCTCACCCATAGGCGGTTTGCTTGTTCATCTCTTTTTGTGCCATATTTATATCTCTGTTATAATAAATACGACTCTGGGAAATGTTTTTTTATGTTTGTCATCTAAGCTTCTTGAGTGGAAAGCCTGTAACTTACTTATCTTTACACATTGTCTAGCACACTGAGAGTCTTCAGGAAGCGCACTGCGTGGCGTATACCCGCTGAAATGTGTACACCCTCTGGCACACACAGACAGAGCTCACACATGTGATGAAAAGGCTGGACTTCATTTACTGGCTGAATAGTGTTCAGATTTGTGAGTCCACTGGAGCTCAATTTCCTCAGCTATAAATGGTCATTATAATGCCCTACCAACTTTTATCACTGTTGTGGAAAAATCTATGTGAAATTTCTTTTTAAAAGATAATCTAATATAACTAAGTATTATTATAAACCATGATGTCTATAGAAAACTTAGTGAACCCACAAATAAAACTTCATTAATTTTATGAACTATCCCCTTTTATTTATTCAAAAGCTCCATGGAAATGCTGCCTGAGCCAGTCACACCGCTGCAAGCACAAAAACAGAACAAGACCCTCACCACTGTTACCACTGCCAACACCAACAAGAAAGAAAAGAAGAAGAAACAAAACACAGCGAGGACAACAGGGGGTGCTCAAACACATATGCTTCTGCACTATGCGACCTTGAACAAGGCCATCGCATTTTGTTAACTTATGGAGAAGGGTTTTGGAAATGGATATGATGTTGCATGTTTCATTCATCTTCTTCTGAGACATGAAGTAGGATAACTATTTCTTATGCACCGGATGAGGTAATTGAGAAGCACAGGTTTGCTGACTAATCAGTTGGAAAGTGAATTTTCCCACTCGCTGAGTGTGTTAGTTAGGACAAGTGAATACATGCGCATGCGGGGTGCAGCTCAGGCGCAGAGGCGGTGCTCCCGATGCGCTGCACGTGAACTGCAGAGTTTGGAGGAGGGCCCTGGGGTCGGGCCTTCCCCAAGTCTTGGCTGAGCCCCTTCTGGGCTATCCTTAACCTACCGGGCATGTTGCTTCACTTAAGAAAACGAATGTGGAATTTTTAGATGATTTCTTTAATGGCTTAGAGGTGTAATGTGAAGACTTTGTTTTGTATCTGCCTCTTAGGACAGACTATTTCATGATATCTGGATTAAAACTAACCTTAAAACTTCACCTATCAAATTTGGGTTCTGGGAACTGATCCTCTCCAGATTCACAACCAGTTCACAGGCTGTGGGACTTAAATCAAATGCGAACTTGTCCACTAGCTCATCGCAGTGCCTTCGATGTAAGTCCCATTACCATCAATTTGTCAGAGGCTAAGCTCACACCTTGCAGAACCACGTTAGTGCTGCTGTGGCTCCCAGGCCACAGTGTGTGGCGTCTGGTTCTGAGGGCGGAGCTTCCTATACCCCGGGGACACCAGGTCCACTGTGTGTGAGGAGAAAGGCTGCTCCGAGTGTGTCTGAAATTTCCTGATGTGCTTTGTTAAGCTTCTCTAGTTTTCCCATGCCCCTATATTCTGATCTTAGTTGTCTGTGGCCAAAGTTAATACAAACCAAAGATGGAGGCAGTTTGTGCTTTGCAAACTGTAGAACACTGGACCCCTCCCCTCCTACCACATCTGCACTGACTTGTGTCATTTAGAGGCCCTGTCCTTCCTCACCGTCTTGGAAGTCTTAGCACACAGAGTCCAGCTGTGCCTTGGACACGATGAGGCGCTGCCTTTCATTCTCTAATTGGACTTAGAGTCGCGCTCTTTCCTCCCTGTGGATTCTAACCTTCATCCAGACAGGCTCTGGGTCTGCCACTTCCTTCACTGCCTGCTGACAGCACTAAGCTGGTGGCCCCGCCAGCAGTTTGTCATTAGCTATTTAACCAGCAGAGTTAATAGGTAAGAAGGACACATAAGCCTTTCAAAGCCTAAATGTCTTATTTGTAGGAATTCTCTGAGTGCTTTTTATGTACTAGGCATGTGTTGCATTATCCATGTAGCAGTTAAAACAGACTTGGACAGTGAGTGCGTCTTGATTTGGCCTGGAAGATTTGGGCTTCTTTGTGCCACGCTATTCAGTGACAGGAGGGACTGAATTTGAGCCAGAGCTGAATTTATACAGAAATGTAAGATATTTAGCCTCAACCTGGATGGCAAAGTAGCAAATAAACAAAACCCTTCTTAAAAAAACAAGGAGGTTTGATCGGTATGCTTGTCTTTTCTCTCAGAAAGTTAGTCCCGGGATGAAAGTCTGAACCCAAAGCCAGGAGATGTATCCTGGTGTCCTTCCACTAGTAGTTACATCACAAAGCAAGGGATAGAGCAGTGGTTACAAACCAGATGTGCCAGCTGAGGCAGGAGGATTATCACAAGTTCGAGGCCAGACTGGACTACATATTGAGTTCAAAGTTCAACTTGAGTCTTATAGCAAAACTCCACCTCAAAAAACTTAAAAAACAAAACAAAGCAACATGGATTCCAACACCAGCGTGTTTTGACTTGAAGGCCAGCTCTGCCTCTCACCACCTGTGAGGTCAAGGAAAGGTTCTGACTTTTTTCACTTCTCAGCTTCCACAAATGCCAAGCGATGATTAACAACAATAACTGTCCATAAGGTTAAGCAAACACATATATCCCGGTGAGCCTTGGGATTGTATATAAGATATACTCAGTGTATTTAGCTTTACTTCTCTTTTTTTGGGAGGGGTAGAGCATGTTCTTCTTGAAATCAGGGATTTTATTTTGCTGTGCTCCCTGGCGAATCTGAAGAATTTAGAACTATTTTCCAACACACCGTGAACACACCAAAGTTCCTGCTGCATGCATGGCAGTAGTGCTTTCAAGTCTCAGAGCCTCTGTGATCTCCTTTATAATTTAGAAACAGTAGCTCATGTCTTACATTGCTCACCACATTGGTGCGGTGACCAGATAGGACACTGACTTCCTGAAGTCTTTCAGAGTAGTCTCAGAGCTGAGGTAAAAGACTGTGCAACCTTTGCTTTGGTTATTTTCAGTAGAAAGAATAGCCCAGAAGAGAAAGCGTTAATGCAAATGTCCTGAAGGTACAGATGGTGCTTGTGAAGAAACAGCCTATTTTTCAATTTGCAGAAATGATTAGCGAGGATCCTACTGCGTCCACTGCATGGGCCACTGCTACTTTTAATTTGTGCCAATAGGATGGAGGGATGGACTTTAATGAGGGCCTGTGTTTCCTAATCGTGGGCAACGTTGTGGGAACTGGCAGAGGGCTTGGGGAAGGTGAAAGATAATTGGGCGATTCAGAAGATGGGGTTGCTTCTTGGGGACAGAAGGGTGCTTTGCTACCTTCCCAGTTAAAGTTGATATACTAGTTCTCACTTGCGAGAGGAGGGTAGGAGGGTTTGCAATTATCAAAGCTCAGCGGTAGAGTGAAGCTCCCAGGTGCTCACTGTAGAGTTGGGTGGTCTAGATTTGCCACTTTCCAGAGGAAACTTCAATTGTTTCCTCATTTTGAAGCTAAGGAAACCAAACATATTTATGTTATTGAATGGCTGTGAGTATAAAGGATGCTAATGCAGGTAAAGTGATGAGGGCATGCTGTGTGTACCTTAAGCTCTCAAATTTCTGAAGACATTTAAAAATTATTTTAGCAATGCACACCCACCCTTTTAGAGAAGTAGCACAGAGAACTTTAGCTGGAGAAAATCACTTCTTTCAGTACAGCTAGCCTTATTCCTCGCGTGTCCCCTAGGGCATGTGTGTGATGGTAAAAGCCTCCTGAGTAAGATATTGTCCTCTGCCCATATCATTAGAGACAATATGGGATAACTGTGTGGGGTGCTGCAGGGGTACACAGATTCCAGCCACAGGGCAGAGTTTCCTATGTAGTGACTTCACTTCTAGCAACAGTCCTACTCTCTACTCCCCTAAATAGTTCACACATACCTGTGGGTTCACACAGTGACGGTGTGTGCTGGAACACAGCCTGTGTGTTGTTCCTCTTGTGAATTTTGAAGAAAATGTCTGTTGTTTTCCTAAGGGATTCAAGCACAGACATAGTTTGCTGTACTCTACCAGAATTCAGATGCAAAACCTTGGTGGCCTGCAAGTTGGTGCATGCGAATATCCAAAGATCAGTGTTAGGAGCAAGTCAACGGCAGAAACTGTTCAAAGTGTCTCCTGGGAAAAGCACATATGCTTTAGGAAGCAGGAGTCTGTACATTTCCTAAAAATGTACTAAAAGCTTTGTGTATAAGTGTTTCATTTGTGCAGGAGTCAATAGGTTCATTTTGTTAATGAATAAGCAAAGTATCTCACTATTGCTTTCTTCCCACTGAGTGTAAAGATAAGAAGATGACACAATCCTTTTCCATAATGAGATCCTAGTCTAGTTTGGGAGACAGACATGTCAGGGAAATAATGACCACATATGTCATGTAAATGTTGTGGGTACAGCATCTCTAGAAGGTCAGGGAAGGTTTTAAGCCATTGAAGACAGTGAGAAAGGTCTTTTGGAAATGGCAGAATCCCAAGTCTTCTGGAGGTGAAACTGTGACCGTGAGGGTTCCCTGCCTCTGACGTGATCTGAGGCAAAACAGCAGCCTCCCCACGGCCTGCTGACCTCAAAGCTCAGCCCAGGGACTGTACACTTTACCCTGGATCGCTTTGGGAAAGTTCCTACCTCAGCCTCATCAGTGGCTTTCACCCTTCAGAGCTCTGAGTTTTCCTTGGAGGACACTCCAATTCATTTTCTCTGAAGACAGGAGTAAAAAGAAAATGTAAAACAGTCCTCTGAAATGCATCCAGCAAGCATATTGTTGTGCAAACTAATTAGCTTTTGAAAAAGCAGTTCTCTAATCAAGATTTCTATACACCATGCTTAGCCTAATTATAGCAACAATAATACCCTGGATTTACAAAGAGCCTGTTAGTATGTATCCTTGCAATTATTTCAGTTATTTACCAAATATCCTTAGGACAGAGTGAAAGGTAGATGAAGAAGATGAGGTTTGCTGGGGTCAAAATAACATATATTATTTTCACTGCTGGAGCCACAGTGCTGCTCCTCCACCCTCTGGGTCTAAAGCTCTGGTGCTTAACTCATTAATGTCTACAAATCAAAAAAGAAAAAAATACTCATGATATTACAGGGATTATGGTAGCCTTGATTTTTTTTTGTAGTTGCCCAAACTACATTATTTCAAGTATAAAGTCCTGCTTATGCTTATTTTCGGAAGGAAAGAATACATTACTGAAAGATTAAACTTATCATTGAATCATGTAGACCCAACCCTTCATAAGAAAATCTCAAAGATAATATTGCAGTAGTCTAGACCAGGCATGTTTAGTATAAATCTGTCTCAAAACTCTTAATGTGCAAATGGGCTAAAGGGTAGTTTAGAAAACACTGCTTGAAAAATCAGGCACTTGAAGAAGACAGTACCATAAGAAATGAACGGACATTGATTTAGATGGTTAAAATCACAAGAAAGGTTATGAGCAATGGGTATCAGAAAATGAAGGGAAAAGATCAAATATGTAGCAAGCACGTAATAAATGACAAAGGGACTTAGAAATACGTCTTTTCTTGGATGACATCAGTGTGTTTATTTTGTGTTTAAACTGTAAAGTCTTGATAGCCTCCAAGAGAACAAAGTGTCCATACTCAGCAAAGTGTTCTATCCCATTAGCACTCAGTCAATCAAACAGTAATGTTTCTTTATGTTTTTCATTTCAGTCAGATTTATGACTTGAGGTGATTTAACCTTCTTTATTAAATGTGGCATTTTAGGAATGCAGCCTCTTCAACTCCTGTTCTTAATCAAAGTCCAGGCTTACAGGAAGGCTTCTCTTTATTTGATACTATTAAGCTCATTTCCTCACAAAAGCCTGTGGGAAGCGGAGACACCAAACATTTGGACTGAGTACTGAGCTAGGTAGTAGGGTTGTTAGAAAAAGCAGAAGAGTTTCAGCAATTGCAGAAAGTTACGTCCGTCCTAGATCTTTCCTGATTTGTATTGGTGGGCGTAGGGTTGGAGGTGCAACTAATAGCCAAAGTACTGGACATTTTCCAGTGGAGTAAACTAGCTCCTGATTAGGTAAACATAGACAGCCAGTCCCTCTGGAGGGTGTAGCGAACAACTTACAAGCTGCAGGCAACAGGTTAGAGGCTATGAAGTATCAAGCGGAGAATTATGGGACAACTCTCTGGAGGTGTTAGCACCTATTATTTTTGGTCATGTAGCACAAATACTACTTTCCTCTGGTCAATAATCCCTCAACTGCCTTTGTTTTTCACAGACAATACATAAATCCTAGTCATATTCCTAAGTTCTCCATCTATGCAGTGCTCTATTAAACAAAAAAAATTTCCTTTCATACTGTCTATCCAAAATCAAGTGAGAAAAGCAATGAAGGCTAGGAAACATAAAAAATTACCAGGAAATTTCAACGTAGATCCTCTGTTGCAGAAGGAAATTGCCCGCAGAGAAAACTCTTCATACAGAGCATGGCTCAGAATGATTGATGGGTCAGCTTCCAGGATGTTTGGGATTCTGTAAAGTGTTCAGAAAATAAATTGCAAATGAGTTCAATTTTATGGATTTGGAGCTCACAAAGTAAGCTTTGATTTTGACTGTTCATAAATGCCAAGAAGTAAAATTTTAAATCGTAAACAATTCATAATACTGAAGGATTTTCCTCCAATTAGGCTCATGCTACTGTGTTTTGCTCTACCAGATAGATCCATCCCTTGTAAGTTGTTCTGTGACATTTGACTTAAGGCAAGTGATGCAAGGTAATCGTGGGCAGAAAGGCTGCCAAAGAGAAGGCAATGTGATCAATAGAATTCTTTTGTTGTTGGCAAACACTGTCAGGGAATGATCAGCGTCAGAGCTTGGAGCCAGAGAAAGCTAATAAGATGAGTGGCATGTTCCCCACAATATGCTCTAAGTATTTATGTGCCGTTCAGAGCGAGATCTGTAAACACGATGAGGACAAAGAGAATACAACATTATTGATGATATTCTCCTGATATATGTTTACAGCATCTGTGGATAATAACTCCATTTGTCAGAAAGACCCTCATGAATACTAATTTGGGACGCACTCTAACCATGACCAGACTGGCTTTGGGGGATACTCTTCTATTCTTATGCATTTTTCTAGAAGTGTAGGAGCTATATATAAGTGCTCTTAACCTCTAAAAAAATTAGCACACTGTATTGGGGAGACTTGGGGCATAGTAATTTTTCAGAAGTTTGCAGTTGCCCACAAAGTCATGTTTTTTGAATGCGACATTTGAGGTCAAGTCTGTGTTTTCTGGATGTGATTCTGGGTTTGTTTCTAAATATTTCTAAGTCCAAGAGAAAAAAAATATGACAATACGTTTTGTTTATAATGACTGATGACAACAGAGCAATGTTTTAATGAAGTATAAACTTATTTTCTTTAAATATAAATAAATAATCTTGTTTTCTCTTAAATTGTTATAGCACTTCTTGGAATGTTCATACCATAAGGATAGGATATGAAATTAGAGGGTCATTGGAAGAAGCCAAATGAACCAGTAGTCACACTGTGAATCTACCAGAGTTTCATTCTGAGAATCTTATCTAAAGTTCAAGTAACCTAACGTGCTACCTTTAGATCTGCACATTTCTTTGTTTCACTCCTTTAAGTACATACTGGGAAGATATGGCTCCACAGAACATGTGTAGTTTGTGCTAACACTTGTCTACTCACAATGGCAGAGTCTCTTGTGAATCCTATGGGCATCTCCAGATGGTCCTGCTCTACACATGCCCTTGCCTTATTCCTTGGCAAAACGCTATACTGGCAGCAGATGGACCATCTTGAAGGTGGAAGAGAAGAGAAAGTGGGAATGTAGACCATTAGGAAGCCATCCTAGAGCTGCCGGCCAAAACAGAAGCCAGCGTTCCTTGGGCACTAACCACTGGGCCACCCTGTGAGGCTGTATTCACCAAAAACGCAGCTATACCACCCCCACCCCAAGGTGTTTCTACTAACATACAGAGAGCATTTTGATTATGATACTATTATGCATGCATTCTATGGTTATTTTTCTCAGGTTACCCTTTTCTTCGCACAAATCCTATAAGAAGGTAGTCACAACTCCTCATGTACTGTGTCAGTCCTGTCAGTTCACTACCTCCCAGCCCATTCCTAGTCACTCTGAAGGAGGACCCTGCACTACCATAAATGCATGCTCCCTTACCAGTATTTTTATAGTGGGAACTTTACTGATGCAAGCAGAACATGAGGCACCGAGTATGACCATTTTCTGTTTGGGATCCTGGTGTCTTAACTAAATTTTCAGATCCTAGATCTCACAAACCAAGGGCCGTTCTTACAGCAGTTTCACATATCCTGGATGAGTGAGTTTTGTTGTTATTGGTTTGTCTTTTAATTTCAAGTCATGTTGGAGAGGGCCAGCAACACAGTGACACCCAGCCCATGTCACACCCTTTCCACAAGTGAGTTTCGACCAAGTTTGTTTTGAAATCTGCACTGCATTTCTTCTCCATGAGAAATAATAATGATGCTCAGAAAATGCAAAGAATTGCCTGTAAGGTGAGAGTGAGAGAAGATGAATCAGACCATAAAAGATGCCATGTCCATCTTATTTCTTAAAGACGTTGTCTTGGATAATAAATGACATTATTGCTATGTGGTACTTTGGTTGGAAAAGTTGAGCAAATTACATGTTTTCGGAAGAAGGAAATCCTGCCAGCTCTGTAGCATAAAGACTTCACTCATTTTTAGTGATTACCTTGCCACACCTTTCCTCCTTTCCAGTCTAGCTGTGCACCTGCTGTGGCAAGAAACATGAGCAACAAGTCCCTTACCCCCACCGGGTCCTCAGTGTCCACGTGAATGATGGCTGCAGTGAAACACTATCAAAATGGAGCAAGTTCAACTAAGAGCGAAAGTTGGGTGGGCAGCCATGTTAAACCTGAGTACTGTAACTGTCCACGATTGCTAATGCCTCAGAAGACAGCTCCATTCCCATTTCAGCTCTAATGATGGCCTCTTCTCTTCTTCTCCTGACTCTCAATTACATTATATTTGAGTCAGAATCCCAGAGACTTGGGTAGTGAGAAAAATGACAGTAACACTGGCTTTTTGTGAACTTTATAGACTTTATCTGACCCTGACTGAGAAAAAAGATGATATATTATCGTCTTCCTGGAGCTTGTGTTAAGTCAGGTGTGGAAATAGCAATAGAAACGTGATCTGTGTAGCCTCTAACGGCTTCAGAGCTGGAAATGGGCCCCGGAAACCGAACTCTATATTCATCACTTCCACCTTCTGCTTCAAAACATATGTTACACTGACAGAGCTGAGTGGACTTCAGCTTTCTCATAACTTCCAATTGTAGAGATTGAAAGGACCTCAGGGATCCAGTCCAGCCTCTCACCATGGGTAGGAATCCCTCCTACAATATTTATAGTCAAAATATCTAAGTCTCTGAGGACATTGAGTGACAGAGTCTGTGGCCTAAAATAACCAGCCATACTCTAAGATTTCAGAATATTGCTTCCCTCTTAGCACTGGCTTTAAAAGCATGCTGATGATGGTACTGGCAAAGAAATAGACCTGAGGATTAATGGAATAGATTAGAAGATGCAAACACAACTACAAAGACACTCAGCCACCTGATATTTGACAAAGGGGCTAAACATGTTCACTGGAGGAAGGATAGCCTCTTTAATAAATGGTGTTGGAAAAACTGGCTCTCCACATGCAGAAGACTGAAACTAGACCCATGCCTATCACCATGCACAAAACTAAAGTCTAAATGGATCAAAGACCTAAACATTAAAACAGAAACACTAAATCTACTGGAAGATAAGGTAGGTAGAAGCCTTGGAGACATAGGGGTAGGCAGAGAATTCATGAATAAAATGCAAACTGCATGGGAAACGCTTCAGAGAACAACTGGGATCTCATATTATCGAAAAGTTTCTATACTTCAAAAGAAATCACCAGCAGAGTGAAAAGAAAACCCACAGAATGGGAAAGAATTTTAGCCAGCAACCCCTCAGACAAAGGACTTATATCAAGAATTATATAAAGAATCGAAAAACATCAAGCCCCCAAATTCAAAGACCCTCTCCAAAAATGGGCATGTGAGACGAACACAAAGTTCTCAGATGAAGATTTACAAATGGCAAATAAATACATGAAGAAATGCTCACCATCACTGGTCATTCGAGAAATGCATATTAAAACAGCATTGAGATTTCATCTCACACTGGAAAGAATAGCTGCCATCAAGAAATCAACTGATAGCAAACGTTGGCGAGGATGGGGGGAAAAAGGAACACTGCTCCACTGTTGGTGGGAGTGCAGACTGGTGCAACCACTATGGAAATCAATATGGCGAATTCTCAGAAGACTAGGATTGGAAGCTCCATTCAATCCAGCTATTCCCTTCCTGGCTATTTTACCAGAAAAACTGAAAAGTTCGTATCACAGTGATATATGTGCACTAATGTTTATAGCAGCACAATCTGTAATAGCTAAATCTTGAAAACAACCAAGATGCCCATCAGCCGCAGAGTGGATGAAAAAGATGTGGTATTTTTACACAATGGAATATTACTCAGCTATGAAAAATGATGATCTGGAGGCCTTCATAGGGAAATGGAGACAATTTGAGACTATCCTCATTAGTGAAATAAATAAGAATCATATTTATAAATATCACATTGTGTCTCTAGTGTAAAAAGTAATAAGAATTGTAGGAGTAATAAAACTCAAAATGCGTAATTGCTACTGTAAAAAAGAGAGGAAAAGAAAGTGCTCTAAAGGATATAACTGCATGTGTGTTTAAGTGTGTTAGATAGGTGACCATATTACTGTTTTTGTTAGATTGCTGAGCAGAACTCTTAACAGTCTCACTGTTTGAATGTCTACTTTGTATGCTTTAATTTTGTAACTTGAACAACTATTTCCAAGATGACAGTATGTAACTTATTAAGTAGTGACTTCTTAGTGTTTTTGTTTTGATGTTCTTTTCTTTTTTTCCTTTGAAATTTTGTATTGTTGCTCCCTTTTTTCTGTTTTGTTTGTTTGTTTTTTTTTTCTTTTTAAATAAAATTTTTAAAAAAGCATACTGATAATGAATGGAAATTTGGGCAGCAGAGAAAGAAAATATTCATTTCTTAGAGGTGGGTTGGACTAAGTCAGCAGATACTTAAAAGATATTTTTATGGAGTCCTGAATGTTTGAAAGTTAGAATCTTTTCTACAGGGATGTAGGATATGGCTTGAGATGTCAAGAAAAAAGAAGAATTTCAAATTCTAAAAATCTGCCTCACAAAAGAGAGATACCTGGCATTACTCAAATACTGGGGTGATTGACCTCCATTGGGCAGGGGTCCTTAAGGCTATTAGGCCATTATGGGTTGTTAGCAATGTGGAAATGTTTTCTCGAAGCTACCTTGAATTAGTAGGGACTGGATCTATTGGAGTAGAAAAGATGATTGCTCTGATTTAACAGCTTGATTGAATTTACTTTTGTGTATGTTGGAGTCTATGGATGGCCTCCACCTGGGAGCCAGAGATGAGTTTTAAACTTTATAATTCCTCTTTTGAATTGATCACTGTATTTATACAATTCTCCTTATTCCTCAGTCTCCGGTAGGAGTGAATCATTCCAAGACATGAACTGCACGGCGGTAACGATCTCACTTCGGGTCAGGCCCACAGGAGCATTAATCGTGTCTGAGGTATGAGTTACATATCTGCAGATCTCAATGGCTTTTACAGTTCTATATCATGAAGTTCTCTTTATCTGAATCAAACAGCCCCTTATAGCAGGACTGACCCTAGAGCATGCATGGGCCAGGGCGGCTGAAGCCCACTCTCCCAGCCTTGTTTTCTCTCTCTGGTATCATCATCCTCTCCTCCCTTTAGATCTTGCCCACAGCTTTGACTCCAATTTCGACGCGTGTGCATTTGCATTCACATATGCATATGAGAGACACGAAATATCACTCAGTTACACTGTACTGGTCACCAGCTGTATAAAGATGAATTTTGAGAAAAAGAAAGACTACACCCTCACATATTTGCCATCCTTCATCCCAGCCATTTTGCTTCATTGATGATGGACAGTTTGTGTGTAAGGAGTGGGGCAAGGGCACTAAAATATGGACAGTGGCTGCAAGTGGGACAAGTCACAGAAAAGCATAAACAGACAGGAGCCTGAACGCGATTACCGAAGTGTCTCTTCTGTCTGCCCAAGGCGGGTATCAGTACTCTCACCACTCATTCAAGCGAGTAAAAATTTGCCTGCTGGAAAATGACAGGCAATTCAAGATACTCTTCTAGAGCTGGTTATCTGGAAGAACGAAACTAACCAACCCTCTAGCATTTGCTTGTGCATGTATTTATTCCATAAGTCTCAGTGTTTGTCCTGTACACCACCTTTCAGGTGTTCCATCAGGCCAAGATTCATTTTTTTCTGACCTTGATGGAGCTTTTTGGAGCTTTCCTAGAAGATTTCTTGAATTTCTTAGTGCTATACCAAACCATGAACTTAATGATAAACCTAGGTCCCTAAGCCTCGAGCTGGACAAATCATGGTCGTGTTCTCCTCTGAAATTCTACTTCACAAAGTCTCATTAGTTCTGTCACAGCAAAAGCAGTGTGTACGGTGATTAATATGGGAAATGATAAAAAGGATATATTTCTGTTACTGGGAAAAACACAAAATGCACAAATAATGACTCAACTATTAAGAAAAAACTTGATGGGCCACTGAGGGGAGAACCAGATGCCAGCCCTTTCCTGTGAGTCTGTGCCATCTGCAGACTTCAGGGGAGGAGAATAAGAAGCCCAGAAGAAGCCAAGCCCTTCCTGCTAGTTGGCGCCATGTGGGGAGAACCAAGCACTAGTCCCTTCTGGCATGCAGGCTGGGAGGCAAGAGCCAAGGTCCCCCCAACCTCTGTAAGCCAGCTGCTGAGTAGAGAAACACAGGCTGTGATGATAGCTATTGAGGTAAAATAGAACTTAAAGCTTGTAATGTTTAGTGTTTCACTGACTTTACAGGCCTAAAGCCATTAGTTTGATCAACTGTTTAGAGGATAACTATAGTGTAGCATCAATAGGGGATCTCCTTCTGAAGGTGGTAACCATTGGTAATTACCTATTATCTTGATCTGAAGTTCTGTATCATTTTCATTGTTTTGCTTGGTTGGGTTTTATTCTGTTTTGTCTTGTTTGATTTTATTATATCCAATGGCATGAAAAGCTATTTCAAAGATAAGCTATATTATGGTAGCCATTTTGGGTTCACTATTATTTTGTTTGGAGTCCTTTATTGCATTCATTGTTTCATTTTTATTGGTCCTGTTGTATTCTGTTTTGTGTGATATTACTGTGTCTGAAGGTATGGGTAGCTACTTTGAAGACAATAGGCAATCAACCATTGCTGATTTCTTATTATCTTATTTTGAAGTCCTGTGTCATTTATCCTGTTTTGTTTTGGTTGAATTTATTCTGTTTTATTTTGCATGGCTTTATTCTCTTTGAAATAAAAATTACATAAAAGGGGAAATTTGGCATAAGAACTATAGAAAACAATGTATTTTTTATAATTCTATGTAGACTTTTAATCATAACAAGGCTTAAATGATAAGATCATTTCAAAGAGTAATGTGTGATTTCAAGTCATGTATTTGATTGTATGTCTTTATCATATATAAATGAATTCAAGAATTATTCAATGCTTTCTTACTATTCAATAGAGAAATAAGTGACTTGTATGCATGTGTTCATTAAGTTAGTTGTATATTTAATATTTAATAGATAATACTTTTTCTATCAACCCCACCTTGGGAAGTGCTCAGCTGCAGTGACTAAAATCAACTTTAGTCAATTTAAGAAGAAATAGATTTTCTGTAGACTGTAGGGCTTATGGATGAGTCATCAAGGGGTTGATTATTTTCCCCCAATAGGATATTTGCCTGTTCAGTTGAGAGTCCCCTGACACAGCTGCTAACACAGAACCTTGTCACATTCTCAGGCTCTAGCCTGGACAATGGTTGCTGCCTAGCTCCTGTCTCCCCTCCACTGTCCCTACTCCGGCCCGTACACATGCTTCTGAGTAACAGGTATTTTTCATCTCAGGAATCGTGGCTACAGGAAGTCTGGGCAAATCTTTAGTTTTAGCCTTTGCACACTATAGAAATAGGTGTAGGACAGAGGTTTTATGAAGCCCCCTACAATATCTGCTATGGACACAAACCTTTGCTCGAATTGATGGCACCTGAAAACATAATGTAGCCTGTGTATGTAATGTTAACTTGTCTTATGCCACATCAGGAAAGTAAACAGAGACCTGTGACATTAATGATGATCAGCTTTTACTTAATTTCATGTATTATGATCATCATCATTTTTACAAATAATTCATGTAAAATTATAAATGATTCGTTTCATATTATGCTTTCATGCTTAGTCCTCTGAATTAGATGCATGTTGTACATGTGTAGTTATTTCATGGCAGCCAGACTTCAAGCACCCTAGAAGCCCCTAGGCCTAGTGGCTCCCATATTGGACAGCATAAATAAATGGCTGAAGTGTTTGTATTTTGTGCACAATGGGGATCGCAGTTAAGGCAATTATTTTTTATGCATTAACTTATACGTATGTGTATGTTGTCCTATGCAAAATCTCAAAGGTTTCAACATTAAGGACTCTGCTGATAAGCAATGTGTGATGTATGCACCGCCATGCCTGTAATAAGCACTCAGTACCTATTTTTACTGCATAATTGACTGAATGCAGTGATGGGTAAGCAAATGAATGGAAATAAATTAACAGTGGTGATTGGCTATTAGAAGTGTTCTAAATTAAGCAGTTAAATTAATAACCTCACAGAAGGAGTGTCAATTACCCTAACTTTATGAAATTCTTTTTGCTTCTTGTTGTTGATTCCAGCCAGACATAATGTAAAATATTAGCACAATGTATGTTATATCTTTAATGTAGTGCCTACAATGAAACACAGACATATTAAAATGAGTATTTCTTGGTAAGATTCAGGCTTATGAACATCCGAGTTGATAATGATAGCCGAAGCGTAGCAGAGACTACTGATTTACTTGTGTCTTATCAGATACACCAGTCCTTAGTGATAGAGGGGCTGAAAAGCAGCACATTGGATAATTCTCCTAGTCATTCCTGGGCATCCTGTATCGATTATTAAAGGGCAGTTTAGGAAGAACGTAAGAAGCCTGAACTTCTGCAGGTGCCAGAGCTGAGATTGACATGCCTTCCCCTACCCACACTTGAATTTCCTGCTCACCTCTGTTGTCTCTGGTAACAGAGAACAATTTCTAGAAGATATCCATAATCTTTAAGTGACCTTCAGGGTCATGAATTTCTGACTGTTTAATATTTTGTACTGTAGATCTTTTGGATTTCTATAGATGCAAAACATGCACAGTTGAACTCACATATTAAAATATTTTTAAAGGCTATAAAGAAAAGTCCACACAAAGCCCACAGTAAATGGAGAGACAAGTAGAAGAAGTACACGACTTAAGTGATGCCTTGGCATTTTGTAAGTGTGTGGCTCTAATCAATGCCCTAGACAGAATGACCCTGACATTTAGGGTCTCAGGAGCAGCCTTCTTACCACCTCCACAGGGTGTGCTCAGAATGACCTTGTTTGTTTCCCATTAAGGAAATAATCTTCCCTTAGATATTGTAAGATGTACATTCAAGACAAGATACAGGATATTTATTCTGTTTATAATTCAATGCAAGAAATTATTGAATGAGCCAGGCTTGGTGCATGCCTGTAACCTCAGCACTTGGGGGATGAGGCAGGAGGGCAAGAGGATTTCCACGAGTTTGAGGCCAGCCTAGGCTGCATAATGAATTCAAGGCAAGCCTGGGCCACAGAGAGGGAGACCCTGTCTCAAAAATTAGTGAATGAGAAAAATAACTTATGAAACTAGGATGACATACATTCTTATATCAAGCACTGTGTTGGTTGAGGTGGGATAATAAAATAGTATTGAATGAGATATATTCCCTGTCATCAACGCAAAAACAGTTTTTAAAAAAGCAGACCAATATTTGGATATTATAGTATAGATCAAATATTAAAATTGATGAATATAATTTTATGGAACACAAGTAGAAAAGATATAAAATTTGAACTTGTGATAGGTATTGTTAAATAGCAGTCAGATGAGCTGCATATTAAAGAATATGTGGGAATTTTCTGGTGGAGTTGAAAAGTATTTCAAAAAAGTGGGAAAAATTGGGAATATTAGAGAGCACTTCATGTTCAAGGAGCTCTAAAATGCTTGAAATTAGCATTTGATACTAATGAAGCAACATAGACAGACTGGAAGTGGACAGGCTGGGAGAAAGGATCCGGAGGTTTAAAAACGTGACCACAGAGCAATACTGACTCTCATGCATTTTCTGCTCTGTAACTCCAAAATAACTTCTGTTCATATGAAAACATGTTCAATGTCATTGGTCATTCAAGAAATTCAAATTAAAACAATACTGAGATTCCATCTCACTCCAGAAAGAATGACTATCCTCAAGAAATCAACCAATAATAAATGGTCATGGGGCAGTGGGGAAAAAGGAACATTTCTCCACTGTTGGTGAGAGTGTAGACTGGTACAACCACTGTGGAAATGAGTGTGCATGCTCCTCAAAATACTAGGATTTGAGTTCCCATTCCATGCAGCTATCCCCCTTCTGAGTATCTTCCCAGAAGAACTGAAAACATCATACTACAGTGATATATGTACTCCCATGTTTATAGCAGCATAATTTGTAATAGCCAGATTTTGGAAACAAGCCAAATGCCTTTCAACTGAGGAATGGATAAAAAAGATGTGGTAATTTTATAGAGCAGAGCACTACTCAGCTATAAAGAAGGATAAATTAGAGGCTTTTATAGGTAAATTGATACAATTTGAGACCATACTCACAAGTGAAATAAATCAAACACATGTGTAAACATCATTTTGTCTCCCTAATGTAAAAAACTGGAAAAGTAAACAAGAGCCAAAATGTACAATAGATATTGTGAAAGTGAAAGGGGAAGAAGAAACTGCTCAAAAGGAAAGAACAACTAGGATTGGAGAAAGAAAAAAAAAGAATGGAAAAGAATATATATATATATATAATAGATAAAGTAATTATACTACTAATTCTTAGTTCTTCAGAAAGATTGGTTCATGCTTACATTGTTTGATCAATTTTTCATGCTTATATCTTGTAATCTGAGGAACTACTTTGAAGATAACAATGAGCAATATATTAACAATTTATCTCCTATTACCTTGCTTTGAAATTCTATTTCATAATTTTTGTTCATTTTTCAAAATGTGCATAGGACATAAAGAATTATCTCTTATGAAAAATATCTATTTGAATCTTCATCTCTTTTTAAATTGGGCTCTTTCTTTTTCTTTCATTTCTTTTTTTATAGGAAGTTGCTTTAGTTCTTTATATGCTCTAAATATTAATTTCTTATCAAATAGCTAGTTTGGAATATTTTATCCCATTCTGTTGTTTTCTTTGTTGTACAAAGGATTTTAAATTTTATGTAGGGCATCGCTACCTAATGCAAAGATTAATCAAAAATCATATTTGATCTCAAAATATGTACAAATCTATCACTCAAAAATAAACAATAACAAAATGCTCCTATCAAGTCCATATTATATCTCTATCCATCTCTTTCTTTCTCTTTCTCTGTCTGTGTTACTGTATCACCTTTTATTGTATGAATTATGTTGACAATGTACTATTTGGGTGTATAAGAGATTAGTTGCATCCCTTTGCCATTTTTCAAAATCTGCATTTTCTCAAAAGCACTATTTCTGAGGATGAGTTAAGCACTTTAAGGACATAAAAGGTATTTTTTGTTCAGGTAAGGTGTGAAAATATGGGATCAAGGGTTTTGTTACTACATTTCTTCTCGTGATGAGATTGGTGACCTAAGACAGAGGAGATGACTGACAGAAGAAGGCTCTTGATGAGAGGAAGTGAATCCAACAAAGATGAAAGACACCAGGTTAAGTTTTGCTCAGAAAGGGAAAGTCTTCTTTATACAACAGGGAAGCAAGGAAACTCACAATCAATAACTGTGATCTCTGGTCAGTTGCCTTTCAGACCAGTGGAAACTTGCCTCGCCTCAGCTAAAGGGTACATACAGAGAAGACCTGAGCAATTGAAGTTGCTTTGAAGAATTCTGAGAAAGAAGTTAAGACATAAAAGCTTCCTTTAAAATAGATGGCTACTGACTGGGTAGTTCTTATAATAAAAGTTGACTGGAGATGAAATATAGGCCAAAAGACAGTGCAATTTGGTTGATTTGTAACTCGTTGAAAGATGGTACCCAAAATGTGATCATTCATTCTTTCACTTGTTCATCACTCATAGGTTGGCAAGGAAAATGAACAGGTGCTTCACGAAAGACACACTCTAATGACCAAAAATTATAAGAAAAAAATCTAATCTTCCTATTGTCTGTTTCTCCCATATTCCAGGAAAATTTAGCTCTTTCTCTACCATACTAGCAAGACTTTGTTTTGGTCCCTATTCCTCAGGAATTCTACCTTTGGGGAGGAAGAGTATTGTGGTGAGACAGAAACATAGAGTGGTGACAGGTCATGACATTACAGGCAACTTTTATGACAATAAAAACCTGAAGGATGCTTGGGGACCATGCATTTTTGGAGTCATGTGGGTTGCACAGTGGCTAGCACTGAAGGGGTATCCTTCATGTAAATTGTCATCACTCTAGAGAGACCCACTGAGGGAAAGACCATTTTTCCACATGCTGTAACACTGGGCTAAGACAACGCATCCCATACTTTTCTAATGTAAATCTCTACTGTAGTGTAGTAGTAGCTGTCTGTGTGTCTC
Source organism: Dolichotis patagonum (assembly GCA_004027295.1). NCBI lineage: Eukaryota > Metazoa > Chordata > Mammalia > Rodentia > Caviidae > Dolichotis > Dolichotis patagonum. Next base: position 192,135 of record PVJX010000715.1, read on the forward strand.
AGTACCTGTGCCTGGGGGACACAGAAAGCAATCTTTGAGTTTACCCACTTGGAATGATGAACAACAAAGTGTCACACTAGAGTTTTACTCACACAACGCTCCATCTAACAGGTTTTGCGTATGTTTTCCTGAGCATCACGGGGTAAAATACACCCACACCACTCTTCTGTAATCATAAATGGATGGTGAGTGTGACTCACAGCAGCAGTGCACGGGGAAAGGAAAACGCCATCGGAGTGTTCACCTACTTGGTAGATGAATGGCAAGGTGTGTGCAGGAGAGGTAAGCATCAACAGAGGAGTTTTACACATGAAATACTCATTGCTAAATTTCTGTGGATTTAGGGTTTGTTTTATAAAATGCTTTCTTTTAATTTTTCTGTTAAAAGTAGCCCAATACAGTACAATGGCACATTGAAAGCCAGATTTACAAGTTTTTAAGGAGGTCAAAAGTGAATCATCAGGTCATTCATGCATGGGTGATGGAGATGATACTGACTTTGACATCAGTGAGGTAAGGAAAAGTTCCATGACTAAAAAGGAGAAAGCATTGGGGAACACAGATGCCTTGACTCAGATGATGAAGGAAACAGCACTGTGAGTACATATTTAAATGGTAGAAATGGCATCAAATGATCACACAACCTTGGGAGCAATCCCACATTAGCACTAGGTACAAAATTATGGAAAGGTTTTTGGTAAGGGTGAAACCTATTTGATACAATTCCAACACCACTATACAATGTTGGAAATTGTAACAGGTGAAGTGATACATGATGTTATGAAACATACAAATACTGAAATACAAGTAAAATGTTCCTGTTTAGTATGTACCAATAGCCATACTCAAAAATGAATTTATTATGATGCCCATGAACCGAAATGAAAGCATTCATAGGTCTTTGCAGGGTTTTGTCTTGGTAATTGCAGGAATGTAAAAGACTTATGAAAAAGTGATAGATGTGGGCTTAAGGTTTGTAGAATGCTGATGACACTAAGGAGATTTGGTTTCTTTCAAAACTGACATTTGATGACAAAAGCTTCCATCCAGAGAGAAAAAGGATTGATAATCTGGTCGTCATCCTCTCATGGTCTGAGAGATTTCCGGATAATTGTGAAGTAATTTACACACCACCTGAGTACATGTCTGCTGAAGAATATCTTGCAGCATCTTATGGTCACTTTAGCTTCAGGCAGTAAACTGCCTAAAATCCTTAAAAATATGGCATAAAAATGTGTGCCCTGATGCTTTTAATTTAGACATTTTTCCTAGAACTCAGCCGTAAAGTCCTTATTCATGCAGTCATAATGCAAGTGATGACCTGAACCAGTTTGTTGCTCTGTCACCCAACCTAGTCAGAATATGACATCTGACAATCAGTTTATCAGTTTCCAATTGCTGTTACATTTGTCAACAGAGCTCAGATTGACCAGCATAGGAACTCTATGCAGGCACAAAGCAGAAATTCAAATGAAATGTTGCAGTTTCAAAACAAAGAATTGCATAGCACAAACTTTGGATTTCAGAAAGTTGTAACCGGCTTTGTATATGGAAAAGCAAAACAAACTAGTACTGCTGATGTCAGCCTTGCACCATGATGGAAATATTGATAGGGAAACCTCAACCAAGCATGAGAAGGAAGATGATAACTTCCTACAATGAGACTAAAGGCAGAGCAGAGGTTGTTGTTGAGTTATGCAGCAACTATGATGTCACCTGAGGCACAGGGCATCTGCCAGTGATTGATTTACTCAATCCTAAGTGTGTGACATAAACAGTTGGATAGTTTACAAAGAAAATAACAAGTGCAAAATATTACAGAGAAATTTTCTTAGAAGTTCGAAACTAGAGTTCATACGAGATCATTTACATTATAGAAAAAACACAATATTTCTTCCTAGAAACTATGCAAAATAATTGTAGAGCACAGTGGTAACCTAAGAGGTGAACAGGCAGGTGCAGCATCACAAAGACCTACTACAACAATAGAAAAATCAAGAATATGTCAACGGTGCTCTACAGGAAAGGACAGCAAAGCAAAACACATATGCTATCACTGTAACAAATAATCCTGCAGGGAACACCTACTGTTCAGGTGGGAAGCCTGCACTGATTGTGACAGTTGAAACAAAGAGTATTCTGTGGTAGACTTTTGTTTATGTTTCCACTATAGTTTGCATGGATTTTATTTTTGATGCTGTCTATTAGGTTCATAAGCAAGTAAATAGCTGATGTGAAAATTGATAGCTAGTCTAAGCACTCATCATATATTTGATATTTTATTTCATGGATACCTTATTTTCCTGCTAAGTGCACACTGTATAATATAGTAGGAAGCTTCTGACAACACAGGAAGACAAGAGAGGTGACAAGAATGGCCTGCCACACAGGGAAGGAAAATAGTACACGTACTCTCAATGTAAGTCCGACATGTGCGTGGAGCATATGGTTGTCATGTGTGACGATACCTTAGGGGTGACAATTGAAGCAAAGATTATTTTTGTCATAGAGTTCTACTGGTATTATCACTGTTGGTCATATGGGAATTTATTTCTAGTGGTATCTTTTAGGTTTTGTAAGCACTCACACAGATGTGAAAATGTGGATGCTTATTCTAAATGCACAGTGCATGTTAAAAATTTAATACTTTCAAAACAAGATAATAGGAAATCAACAATGGCTACCATAATGTCTCTTGTTTTCGTCAAAATAACTATTCATGCCAATAGACATAATAAAATCAAACAAAACAAAGCAGAATAAAACCAATCAAAACAAAAGAATGAAAGTGTCACAGAACTTCAAAATCAGATAACAGCAAATCAACAATGGCTACCATAATGCATACCATTAACTCCAAAATATCTGCCCATTCCATCAGTAAAATCAAACAGAATGAGAGAATAAAAGCAAACCTAAAAAAAACTATGAAAATAATATAGGAGATTGAAACAAGATAATAGGAAATTACTCTTCTTTGTTTGGTTTTCTGCTCTTTAATATAAAAAAGTTAATACTTTATTGGCATTTTATGTTTCTGTTAACTCCACATTATGTAATATAATAAGACCCTCTGACAAAACATCGAGACCAGAAAGATGTCAAAGATATCCTATAGAAAGGCAAGGAAAGAAAAGCACGTGTGCTGCCAGAGTAAGCAATATATATGGATAGAACGTTGTGTTGTCACGTGTGAAGGCTGGGTTAGGGATAATAACTGAAGTCAGGATGAAAGTTTTTTACTTCTTTTTTCAGACTGATTCTTAAGTATTTCATTTTTTAAAAATTTGGGATGCTTTTGTGAAGGGCATGGTTTTCCCAACTTCTCTCTCAGTGAGTTTGTTATTACATGAGTGCCACTTATTTTTGAGTGTTGATTTTGTAGCCAGCTACAGTACCAAATTTGGTTATTGAGACTAGAAGTCTTTTGGTGGAATTTTTGGGGTCTTCTATGTAGAGTATCTTGTCACCTGCAAATAATGATAATTTAACTTCTTCTTTTCCTATCTTTAATCTTTTTGTTTCTCTCTCTTGCCTGATTGCCCTGACTAATGTTTTCAGAACTATGTTGAATAGGAGTGGTGATAGTGGACATGCTTGTCTCATTCCTGATTTTGGAGTGAAAACTTTCAGTTTTTGTCCATTTAGTATGATGTTGGATGTTGCTTTGTCATAGATGACTTTTATCAGATTGAGTTTAAGATCATCTCTCCCAATTTTCTGTAGGGAATTTATCATGAATGATGTTGAGACTTTGTCAGAAGCTTTTTCTGCATCCATTGAGATGATCATGTTGGATGGTCATATGGTTTTGTCTTTGGCTCTGTTAATATGGTGCATTACATTTATTAGTCTGCATATGTTGAACCACTCCTGCATCCCTGAGATGAGTCCTACTTTGTCATGTAAACAAAGCTTTGTAAATAAGGAGGGGAAGAAGGACTGATGGGTAGAGAAGGTACTGGGAACAAATTGATCAAAACACACCATGTGCAGGTACAAATTCCCTACGATGAATACGATCATTATGTATATCTAAAATGCATCAATAAACTTAATTAAATCAAAACCAAACAAACAAAAAGGTTATTTTTGTCAAGTCTATTGGTATTTTTTCATTGAAATTGTTACAGGTATTTATTTTTGTTGTTGCATTTTAGACTTTGAATACCGAAAAACAGTTGATGTTGAAAATTTTGTTGATTTTTTATAAACATTTAATAATATTAAAAATTCGATCCTTTATGTTTTGAGTTTTTTCTGTTAAGTACTCATTTTTAATATACTAAAACTCATAAAATTAAAATTAATAATTCATCAATAGGAATATTCTAAAGAATAAACATGGTAATTACATGCTGACGAGGCTGTGCTTTTATCACCAAGTTGGTGCAATGCTCAGTGGGCTAGAAGCATTTAAATTTACCTCAAGACAGACAAAAATAAATGGGTTCAGTTCCTCATCAGTACTAGAATTTATGCTTAAGTGGTGTAACAAAAGGCTGTGATTTTCTGGTCATACTATTAAACATCTATCTCTTTTGCAAACTTTTCAAAAATGGTTTTATAGCATCAGTAAGCACTGAACCAAAATTCAAGGATTCAGGGCACTCTTTCCTGCTATTAATCTGAAAAATGCAAATTAAAACAGCAAGATATCTTTTTGGTCTATCAAACTGGCAAATATTTAAAATAAAGATATTATGCGGTGCTGATGAGGGTGTAGGGGCACAGATACCACGGCACTGCTGGCAGGAGTGTAAATTAGCTCAATCATTTTGAAGAGTGATTTGACAAGCTGTATCAGAAGCTTAGGAAAAGAGCCATGAGGCACTCTACTTCTAAGAATTTGTTGTAATAGAATAATTCTAGGTGTGCTCAAAGATTTATCTATATGCATATTCATTGGAACATTGTTTAATAGGGAAAAAATGGAAATGAAGCTAAATGCTCAATAATAGAAAAATGTTTGGATAAATTGCGTTATATCCAGAGTAGAAAATTGTGAACCTTTTGAAATGCTTCTATAAAATAATGACAAGGGGAGAAATAAAATGAGATAGGGAGATAATAAGAGATACAGTAAACAAATCATCCAAATGCAATATGAAAGATTTGAACACTGATTAAACAAACCGCCTCCAAAATAACTGTATAGACCTATCAGGGATGTTTGTACTTTGAATACTGATTATATTAAAGAATTATTCATAGTAAGTTGCTGTGAGAGTGGCATTTTGTCTTTTCTTTTTCAATCTTCATCTTTTAGTAAAACATACTTAATTATTTGCTAGTGAAATGATATGATGCTTTAGAAGAATCCAACGTGGGGAGCTAAGAACTGGTTGGAGATATAGATAAAAAAATAACTGACCAGTGTTGACGCTTACTGAAGTTCAGTAGTAGGTATGTAAGGATTTCTTATGCTATCATGTCTATTTTATGTTTGAAGTCCACATGATGAGAGATAAAACATTTCTGTGGTTGCGTATATTTGTTTCTATGAGATATATTGATGGTTCGCTGTTGTTTAAAAATACATCAAACCACATATTACAAATCCCAATGTTTTGACGTAGGACGCGCCCATGGATATAAGCTGGGTGATGTGGGAGGCATTTTCTTCCACAAGTGACTGTTTTCCACTGCCTGCTGACAAAAGAAAGCATTTGAGAAGATTTGTCAAAATAATTTTTGACATTAAATGAATGAATTTGACATTCACTGGAGAATATAGGAGAGTTTTTTCTAAAGGTTTGGGGCCACAAACATTTTCAATTAAAATATTTATTTTAAATAAAAACATACAATTTCTAAGATATCACTTCAATGAACTAACTACGTGGCACTGGCAGGACATTGATTTGAAAGATCAGGATTCTACAGCGTTAAGAAATAAAAGTTCTTCCGTCCATGGAATGTTCACAAATCTGGGTTATGAAATGGGAGGTGGCAATGTGCACACCCGGATCTGGCTGTCTCATGAGATGGGGCCCACCCAGCTGACTGCCTCAGGGCAAGAATGGGCACGTGCTAGACCGGGTGTGTTAGTGTACTGTGAGTGGAAAGTGGGCTCCATGCTACTCACTAAGTTAATCAAAGGTCCCCTTAATCCTCATCTCTATGAAACTCAGATGTATTTTTAAATCAGGAATCTATGTGAGCCCATAGAATAGCTTACATGTCTCCTTCCATGTTAATTTAGTTCTTCCTAATCATTTATTTGAGCAGCTCTCTCTCCGCCAGCCAAAAATGCTTTTGAATTTATGAATTTTCTAAAATTTTCTGAAGACTGTTTTGAATTCCGTTTTTCTAGTCTTCAAACATATTCACACTGGATTAATTTAACAATACCTTACACACTGTTTATGGAAAACTATTTAGCAAAATGCCCAAAGTTCTTTTTCCTCCCTTTCTCTTTTTGCTCCTTTTTTGTCTTTCTTTTTAACTTTCCTTCTTTTGGACTTTTTTTCATATCATAATATGGTAGGTATATCTTAATCATATAACTTAGTATGTAATTTTAAAAATAAGTGTCTAAAAATACAGTGAAAGGCATGTACTCAGCAGATAAAGTAGGGAGCACTTCCTATGTAAAAGAAAATCATTATATTATCCCTTCCTTAAATATAACAAAACAACTTCAAAACTTTCTCAAAGGAGTTAAATTCAGGAGAGTTAAATAATTTTGCAATGTTAAAATACTGCAATCTCTGATAGTAAGAAAGAGAATTAAGAATCTTTTTGGGGTAGTGAAGCATGTGTGTTTATGTAAAATTTCTTTATTGCAGAAAATCTCCATGCTCAGCTGGTTTAAAACATTAGTTTCCAGAAATTATTCCTCCAAAACCTGAAAGTTTGCAAAGTGATTTGTATCCAAGAGGAATCTCTTCTGAAAAGGCAGTTTATACCAAATTTTCCACAGAGTTTCAATATCATTCAAAGTAGTTAATTCAAGGCTTTGATTCAGAAGATCTGCTTCATTCATATGGCAAAACATATCTTAGGATTCTATGAATAAATCTGTCTCTATAAGTGTTCCAAAAATGGGCTTTTCCTTTAGTCAGAAAAAGCAAAATTTTTCTGCATTGCAATGAAGCGAAATATCGGTTTTTTCCTTACAGCCAATAAAATTCAGTGTATTATATTTAGATGCATTATGAAAGTCATTGCACAGGTGGTATTTTAAGATTTTGGCTTTAATAAAGTTCATCAACCTTGATGGCCTTAAGCAACTTGCTTTACCAGAACTATGGCAGAGATTTTTCTGACTTTGAATGTCAACATATGCAGCAATGATTCGAGTTGAATGTTTTCACCAACCTAATCACTCTAAAGTGATTCATGTGTGCCCAAGGTAGTAGAATTTTTTTTCCAGTAGAACTATGGCTGACAAGAAATATTTTCCATCATTCAAAGAGCCCTCCAACCTATGGAGTTTTTGTAGTTTTCAAAACGACCTTTTTAGAGACAAAACTGAGAATCCATTGCTGTGCGATCAGTAGTTCTATCCAGTTGTGTCTTGATTGTGGATAGTGCAATAGTCTTAGCAGGATGTGCCGAATGACTAACAGCGATGGAAAAGCCGACTGCTTTTGTCATTCTGATCAAAGTGAAATCCATCTCCAAACCTTCTACAGCGTGAGATTTTAATGAATCTCACCATTCTCACTTTTGGCTTGCCAGAGTGATAAGAAACCCTGTAGACCTTTTCAAGACAAAACCTGAGTGTTGTGACAACATGGGTTTCAGTATATTGCAAGACCTGAAAATCCGGGTTCGAGCTCATGGAAAAGATGCAAACTTCCTCCTTTTGTGGCTGGAAAAAGTGAAACAGTTGTTCAGCTTGCAAGCTCAGTTTTGACTGCTGGAAACTTGCCTTGTGAAAAATATTAGTTATGTTGTATCTCAGCATACCAAAGTTCCAGTTAAAAATGAGAAGGGAAAACTTTCTAACAAGACGTACTTGTTTTTATCAAACATAATGACCATGGTTTTAGTGGAATGATATTTTCATTGATTTCTACCACTAGAAATATTTACCAGATATCAAAATAAGTCAGTGATGATGATTCTGGGTTCTCTAGTCATGCTAAGTATAACTTTCGTTTCTTAATTACTTTTGACAAAGTAGTCACAGCCTGCTTTAACCTGGTAAAGAGTAAATTCTTATACCTGAAGGTTTGTATTTCTTTAACTAGCGTAACATTACCGCTGTTTGTAAATATATGTAACTGCTGTGAAGTTCAGTTCTAAATTCTGAGATCCTGGGTGATTTTCATTGATCGCTATTCTGATATTTGATACAGAGTAGCTTAGTAAAAGCTCTAAAAAATACTATTAGTGAGGTTTGGTATGTTGAATTAAATTTTAATATAAAAAAGATAAAACCATGAAGAGAAGGCTTCTAATATGATCATGATGGCAATTTAGTTCATTTGCTTAATTAATTATCTCAGAAACGCTAAATATTAATAGCAAATGAAAACACAGAGAAACAAAGCTATCATATTCAGTGAAACTAGTACACATAGAGGATGCATGAACCCCAGCTGTTGTTAAATATCTTTAGAAGCACCAGGACTAGCAGAGACAGATCCTTCCTCTCCTATGTGAACGAGACATAATGGAACAGAGAACAGAGTACAGGGCCAGCATTTGGAGGACAGATTTCAGAACGCTCCGGAAAGTATTCCACTTTAAGCAGGAATTGTTAGGAGCAGGCTGAAATCAAGCAATGTTTAAACAATCTGGAAAGCAGAGCAAGAAATGACAGATCTCACACAAAAATCAACATGCTCTGAATGCATTGGTCCCTGCAATTTAAGAGCTCCATCTTTTAATGATTGCAAATGGTTTGGGCATCAGCAATTCCAAGGAAAGCTTAGGATTAATGGCACAAAATTTTAATTTCTTTAGTTAAATTTGAAGAATCGGAGAAAATGTAGTTTTATAGAGGCACTTTTTATAAAGAAAAGTTTATTTTTGCTTTCATAGGTGACTTCCATTTCCTAAACTATATTTAATTTCTTGGAAAAATCAGTTGGTTGGATTTTTAATTGAAAGGAACCATCTATCTAATTATGCACTATATGTTATACAAGGACATACAGAAGTAGTAACACAAGCTTCTATACCAAAACAACCAAGCAAACTAAGCAAACAACCAATAAAAACACTGAATCGTTGCATGGACATAGTAAGTAGAGAAAAACTTGTTCAGTGTTCCAGGGAGGGTCTTACAGCAACAGATGAAATAGCTGCTGAGGGAAGTCAGGTACTCAGCAAAAGTAGAGAACTTTGAGAAGTGAAAAGGGGGAGGTGAAAAGAAAAAAAGAGAAAAAGAAGACAACTTTGATGGAAGAAAATCAAGCTTGCCAAGCTAGGGTTTGGGAACAGCCAGGATCGCTCACATAGCTGTGTCAGCCTCAGTGTGGTCTTTCCCTTTTATTATTTATATATTTTATTATTTATATATTATTATTTATTATATATATTATTTTATTATTTATTATTTATATAGGCATTTATGCCTATATATATGTATATATATGTATATATGTATATTAATATGTATATTAATTTTTATAAACTACTGGGTTTCATTGTGACATTTTATACATTCCTATGACATATTTTGGCTTTATCCATCCTGCATATTATCTCCCTTACACCACTTTCTCCCTTCCTGTGTTTTCATTCATATTATTTAATAGTCCCTTACTTTAATGTCTTCTCTTTTATTTTTTTTTCTATTAGATTTTACATGTTAAGAAAAACCAATAGAACTTATTTTTCTGAGTCGGTTTATTTTACTTAACAATCTCTGGTTCTATCTATTTTCCTGAAAGTGACAATTTTGCTCTTCATAGCTGAGCAATATATAACATCTACGTGTATCTCTATCTCACCACTAGACTGTACCCTTAAGAAGGGCGAGCAGTGTTACCCTGAAGGTAGCTCTGGAGAGCCTGAGGCTGTCCACCTTGTTAGATTCAGTGTGAACGAGGGAGTGGTGAGAGGCAAGCACAGCATAGCGGTCTCAATTACAATGCTATTTTTCAGGTAAATCATTTCTGCATAGACTGTAAAGTGAAATCCCTCACGATCAGGGTTAGATGGTTCTTTATCTCTGGAAATGCCCCAGAACTATGTTAGGGTGGCCCCCGAGGAAGAAGGGAATGATGTCTTTGATGACACATCACTTCAAAATTCGAATGTTGAACTGTGGGTTTTTAATTGTCCTGAAGTGTCCTGCTCTCTTAGTAGGAAGCGATTTGCTAGCAAAATTCGTGGACATCCTCCAATTCTGGTGAAGGCAGAAGCAGATTTTGCCTGCTGGGCCTGCACTAAGCCACACGTCTTAGATCCCTCTGCGGCTACTATAAAAACCTGTACTAATTTAATCCAGCATTGATGCCTATAGCCTCAAAAGTTAGCCACTCTGGTGGACAGCTGATTTCCAGGACCTATCAAAGCAGGCAGGACATCAGTGATCCGCCCCTCCAAGACCCTGAGGGGACGCGGCTAACCGATGGAAGTAGCACGGTCCAAGAAAGACATCAAACAGCAGTTTATGTAGCTATCAGGTCACAACAGGTCACTGAGGCCAACTTCCCCTAGGGATCTCTGCCCAAAAGGCAGAGCTCATAGGCCTTCCTCGGCATTAATAATTAGGTCACATAGGCTTTCCTGTGCTACGTTCTCAGGCCGCAGTCTGGACAAAGGGGGCTCACTGTGTAGTAAGCAATCATCTGCGAAACCCCAACAGGAGACTCTACAACTCCCAGAGGCACTCTATTTTCCAAGCAGTTGGCCGTCATTCATTGAAAGGGACCCCAAGGAGATGTCTAAAGTCACCTTCAGAAATCAAAATGCTGACAGATAGGCAAGAACGGAAGCCTTACAACTTCTCAAAGCCTCAGCATTATTCTCAGTTCCTGAGAAAGAATTAAACTGATCTCAGAGGATGCAGTGGAAAGCTATAAACCTCTACAGCAGAGGTGATCGCTTGAAGTTTTACAGAACCGAGACCAGCAGGGTCCAGCGACAGATCCACAAAGCCTGCCCGCTCTGTGCCTTTGTGTGGCAAGCCCAGACCACCCTACAGGACAAAGCTACTCCATGCCCCTCCAGAAGGCCTGCGGTTCCTCTTCAAAACTTCAGTGCTGCTTCAAGTGCAGGTCAGTAGAAGCAGTGAGAACCCTAATCAGCCTCAGCTTACACTGGTACCGGTTTTTAATTGGACCCATGATGTGGGTAAAATCTTGCTAGGACAGTGGTTGTCAGGCTCTTAGTAACTCATCGAACAAGCCTCTGTGACAGGGATGGCGGACCTTGTAGGGATTTCAGTGCTAATAAACAGCTGGCTGCAGGGTTACCCCAGTGCTCTGGGCCACACTGTCTCCTCCACAGGAGGTATAGAATGAGGACCTACTTCTTCTCCTGCTTGGGCTCTGTTCCCAACCTAATGGTCAAAGAGCTCTTCTGACAAATTCAGCCCGCTTTCTATGGATATTAACTCCCTTCTTATTATCTCTGATAAGTTTTATTTCTTTAAGCCAGCAGCAAGCCACAATACCTCAAGGTAGTCACAAAACATGTAATCCCCAGGAGACAGGGCCTGGGGCCCCTTCTATCATAGCAAAGCTATATGAAGATGCAGGACTCTACTACCCAGCAGCTCTAAAGAGTTATGGGGCTATGTGTCTTAGGGGTAAATGAGGCAGGAGGCGAGGATGTGGCCGGGCTGCCTGGGGAAGTACACGGGAGCAGAACTGTTCCCGAGGCCCAGCAAATGTAGCTGATCTGAGAGAGGGGTCTTCAGTTTCTGTCTGGAGAATGTGAGCAGGTCTTTGACATGAAAGCCTAGTTCTGACACAAGCCTGAGGAGTGGGAGACACAAAAGGACTGTCACCATTGGGCTCCGGGTTACTGTGTGCTCTCTCTCATGCACTCTACTCTCACACTGGGGAGAGCGTTTTATTTATTTTTTTTTTTCTATTTTGTAAGAGGAAAGAGTTTGTAGGAAGGAAGCATAAAATAAGGACTTTGGAGGCCTTTCTGGGTTTTCTAATTCATCCTTTTTTTTTTTTTTTGTACCAGGGATTGAACTCACAACCTCATGCTTGCAAGGCAGATGCTTATGCCGCTGAGCTAAATCCCCAGCCTCTAATTAATCTTGACTAGAAAGAATTAACACTTTAGTGGCAAGAACAGTTAAAAAGACAAGAAAGAGCTGATAAATAGTGCCCAGAGAAAGCCAGGCAGGACCTTAACCAAGCGAGGCCTTCCTCACCGTCAATAAATGCAAAGGGGACAAGGTGCACCATTTAAAGAGAGCGCTTCGTTAGTATTATATATACATGTGTAATAGTAGGATGGGTATATTGCTACACTACATAACGCACATCCCCTGAATCACTAACTTCAATCTGCCTTGTCTGCGAGGTCGCTTCTAATCAACTTACAACTCTCAAAGATAAGGCTCAGGCAAGGACAGGTGGGCAAGGAAACAAAGCAGGCCAAAGGAATGTGCTCGTAAACAGTGGTGCCCAGTTTAGGGTCCTGGAGTCTGGGGTCCTCTATAACAGTCCAGAGAGCAAATCAGGTTGTGACAAATTCCAGGTATCAATGTGGGGGGTGAGGAATCCCCAAAACATAAAAAAGGATGTTGAAGACAAAGCCCCTGGGTGGCCCCCTTTCTGCTGCCCCCTACTCTTTGGGGGTAGCTAACTTCTCTTCACAAATTTCAAATCAAGTGTTTTCCCTGTTAAACTTCGCTCCTGTAACTCATTGCCAGTGGTGAGTTCCTAGTCCCAGCCGTGGGGGCAGCACTGGACCCACACTTTCCTTGGCACAACTTTGCTTTCAGAGCGTGTTTCTTTCTCTGCCTTTGCTAAGTGTAAGACCTCACCACATTTTGCACTTGTGCAGTCCAATTCTTTATTCAAAATAAGAAGAACCTAGAAACCGCTTCTGGAAGGAAACCCAAGATCCCCAGAGCCCAGTGTTCGCTGTATCATGCAGAATTTCTCATTTCAGCTTTTTGAGATGTTTCCAAGCTGAGGTACATGTTGATGGTGAAATAGGATAGAAGAGAGAACTAATATATGAACATAAACAAGGAAATCATAACTACAGTTACACTTTTAAGAAGGCTACAAGTTTTGGGCCTCAGCTGAAGATACCTAAGGTGATCTATAGCAGCTTCTCTTGGTGAAATTTAGGCTTCTTTCTACCCAGACTCACCACATCTCAGATCTCTCGGTCATAGCAAAAGTTCATAAATTGGCTTAATTAAAAAGTAAAAAACAGGAACTAGATATTAGGCAAAGGAGCAGGTTGAAAGAGTGCAAAGTATGTTTAAGTTTCGTACCTAAACAAACACGAATGGAGCCTTTGTCTGTAAGATCAGTTACTCAGCGTCTGACAGATGGGCTTGTTTTCCTGGGGTTCCACTTGCTCAAGAGAAGCACACATGTTCCTTGTTCCAGGAAAGAATGGCCCTTCTTGAAGGCCTGCAATCTTTTTCTTTAGTCCAATAAAACCTTGTCTGTGCCTCTCGCTGAAAATTCCTGAAATTCTTTTTCCAGGATGGGAGTTAGCAAATCTGCAAACCTATTCTGCAAGAAGGAAGAGGTTTTCTACACCAGCGTGAGGAACCTCTGTGAATCTTGTCTGGGGATAATTGTACTAACCTGTGTGTGTAAACCTTCCGTTATCCCATATCTGGCTGTCATTTGTTTCCTTATAGTCTTCGTGACAGCTGTTTTAACTAGGTGGAGATGGAATCTCAGTGCATTTTGATTCGCATTTCCCTGAATGCTAAAAATGTTGAATACGGGCCATTTGTATTTCTTGTTTTGAGAAAAGTCTGTTCAGCTCATTTGCCCATTTTTAATTTGATTATTTGTTATTTTGGAGTTAAATTTTTTGAATTTTTTATATATTCTAGATTTTTATCATCTGCAAAATGTAGCTACCAAAGTTTTCCTCCCATTCTGCAAACTACCTCTTCACATTATTATTTCTCTTTCTGTGTGAAGTATTTTAATTTGATGCTATCCCATTTGAGCTAACCCACCCTAAACCAAGGACATCTGCAGGTTTACTGACTTGTCTTCAGTCAAAAGAAGTTTTAGGACTAGGAATTTTCAGGACAGGTACAGAAAGGGTTCGTTTGGCAGAAATTTTGGTACACAGGCCCTCAACAGAGGGAGGTGCCTCACAGTTTGGAAGTGGGATTTTTTTTTCCCATGGTGGAAATATGTGGAAATTGTCAATCTGTATTCTGCATCTTGGTTTGGTGGATGGGGGAGGGTGACCTACCCGCAGTAAGATAGTGATCTAGTCATAGAAGAAAATCTAATTTACAGCTGAAAAGGTGGCCTATGCACAGGTGAAAGAGGACCATATGCAGGTGCAAAGGGAAGACAGAACTCATTTCCAGGGGAAAGGGAATTCCCCAGCTTACTGCGTGCAAGGAGAAGAGAAGGGAAAAAAACCTTATACTAATGCCGATGTTTTCAGCTTTAAAATCCTAATTTTCCTTGCCTCCTTCCTACCTATGATTATTTCTTCTATCTTGCCTCATCAAGATTATTTTTCAGCTAGTGAAGTTCTCTTCAAGGTCAGTTTAAATCTCACGCCAGACCAAAGCAGTTTTTGTTTATTTTTGAAAGGAATAATAGTTATTATATCACCTATCGTTATCCTCAAAGTAGTTGCTTAGATTACCAGATATAGGCATGCGAAATTGATCGAACAATATAAGCACTAACTTTTTCTTTCAATGAACTAATAGAATTCATAGTACGGTTATATTAGCTATCTTGTGTGTGTGTGTGTGTGTGTGTGTGTGTGTGTGTGTATTTATATCTATCTATCTATCTATCTATCTATCTATCTATCTATCTATTTCCCCCTTCATGATTTTCACCTTTCTCCTTCCCAGTTGTTCTTGCTTTTTGACTCTTTTCTTTCCCGTTCACAGCATCTATTGAACCTTTTGAATCTTGTTTACTCTTTCAGTTTCTTATACTAAGGAGCCAATATGATGTTTACTCATGTGGGTCTAAATTATTTCACTTATGAGTATGGTCTCTAGTTGCACCAATTTACCTATATAAACCTTTGGTTTATTTTCTTTATAACTGAGTAGTACTCCATTGTATAAAAATACCACATCCTTTTTATCCAGTCCTCAGTCAATGGGCATTTGGGTTGTTTCCAAGATCAGGCTATTACAAATTGTGCTGCTCTAAACATGGGTGCACATATATCACTGTGGGATGATGTTTTCAATTCTTCTGGAAAAAAAAATAGCCAGAAGGGGACCAAGAGAGTTTTGATAGCACATCTGTCACAACACTTTACTTACATGAGGGAGAAGCCAATCCAGGAATTCTGGATATAATATATGGCTGGGTTTTGGGGTGCTGGAGTTGCTTCTGGAGGTGTGTACTAGGTACTCTCCATCCTGCACAAAGAATTGGTCAAGAAAACACAAATGGTAGCAAAATTTTATTAAACTAGGAAAAGAGAAGTGCTCTGTGGCATGAGTTTGGGCTAAGTAAATGTAGGAAAATGAATACACCCTACAGCATGGGGAAATCATGGAAAAGAGAGCATCAGGAACTCAGCGTAGACTGTGCTTCCTGCAGGCTGAGACTGCTCAGCCTGACATGAGGCCTCGGCCATAGTATCAAAACCACACTCAGGTTCTCACTGGAAATCCACACGCAGGGATTCTGGAATTGTTCTGCTCTTATGTTAAGAGATATTGCACTTCCTTTCCCACCCAGTTTTGACTATCCCTTAGCTTCCTGTCTCACTTGTTCCTGAGAGTCACACACATCCAGGATTCCGTAAGAGGTGCCGGTGGAGAGGAGTGTCTGTCTCCCATGGCTTCCTCCCCATGGGCGGGGCTCCAGCCCCTGCCTGCTGCTGCTGCTGTCCTCTCCAGCTGCCTTGTGATGTTGTAGCTCTTCGGGTGGGGTGAAGATAATCATTGTTAGAAAACAATTTGAGGAGAATTCATGAATGTTACTGTTATGTCAGGGAAATAGAATCCAAGTTAGAGGACAAAGTATGGCAATCAGGGAGGTTATAAAAGTTATCAAGAGCCTGTCAGCCATTGTCTTAGCAACGTGACCCATATAATGTATCTAATTAAATGTAGGAACTCAAAACAAGTGTCCACTGAAGGTTTAGTGAATTAAGTTCACTAGTGGCTGGAATTATCTTCAACTAGAGAAAAACTGGACTCTTGCTTTCTGAAGAAAGAGCCTAAGTTCTTCCAGAAGTGCTCAGAAATAGCTTTCTTTTAATTCCTATGAAAATTCTAGCACCTGTTTTTCTTGTAGGATTGTTATAGTTTGTTGCTCCATTCCTTGAGGATGCAGAATGGTTCTGCGGGAACCTAGGAGAAGGCTAGAGTCTTGAGGGGCTGTAGGACTGCCCTTCTTGCCTTTTGATTTCCCAAGGAGTCTTTAGACAGGTTTCTTTGGGGTCCCTTACAAAGCATGAATGCAAACTACGTGGGAAGATGGACTCCCTCTAGGAGTTTCAGAATTTCCTGCTTCTACTTCATAGTTGATCACTTATTAGTTAGCAAGCCCCATTCTTTCCAGATTCTCACAAGGTCTTGTAGAACTACAAAGGCATATTTGAAATCTGTGTAACTGTTTATCTTTCTTACTTTTCCTAATATCACTGCACATGTAGGTTATGAGCTCATTTTTCTAGCAGAGGTCCCTGGGGGAAATGGTTTGTTCTCAGTTACCTTTTGTAAACTGACTGTACAGCCTGCTCTTTGATGTCCTTTTTGGAAAAAGCTACTTCTATCCCTGAACCACACTCCTCAGGATCTTGGACAGGCAGGTCACTGATGTCCTGTCTGCTTGTATATTTCTGAGAGATCACTTGTACACATGTCTGACTGCTGGGCCTGCTGGCCATCAAAGAGACAAAATTAAGAGTAGTGTAAGTTTTTATAATGACGTCAGGGAATCTGATACTTGGCAAATCATTCCCTTGTTAACCACAAGTGTTTAGTCTAAAGACTTACTCTGAACTGATGGAGAGTCAGAACTTCTAGCTTCTGTCCTAAAGTTTGTTGTAGTTTTCTGTTAGCATAGCTGTAGCTGCCATTCCCCAGCCAGGGCAGCCACCCCACAGCCCTTTCGTCTAACTTTCTGAAACGTATGACATTGGAAAGAGTTTTTGTCCTAGCCTGGGTCAATACAGTTGAAGAAATTCCTCTCCTTCTTGATATAGAAAGGAAAAATGGTTTTCTAAAGTCAAGAATCTTCTATCGTGCAGCAGGATCTGACTGTTGGCTAATTAAGTCAAGGGGTGCTGACATTGTCCCACAAACTAACGTTCATTTTGGGTCTTCGTCAGAATTTGAGAATTGCTCCTAATTTTACTAGTAAATCTTTTCCTAGCAAGGGATAAGGACATTATGGGACAATTAGAAACTCATAGTTAGACATTTGGTCTTCAAAGCGACATCTTACAGCAGAAGTAAAGAATCGAGGGCCTCCCTGAACCCCAACTGTGGCTACACACCTAGAGGATGGTCTTCTGAAGAAGTAAATCAAAGCAGAATGAAGTCATTGATTTGGCTAACCCATGACACCCAGTGTGGACCAGCATTCCTCACAGGGATGGGTGATCTCCATGCACTGGGCACTGTAGGTCCCCTTGGGCTTCTTCAGCATGGGAAGTGAAGGCTTTGGCTGGCCAAAGCCCTCTCTGGGAGCAGGTGCAGCCAACTCTCCAGTACCGTGGGCCAGGCATGTAGGTGTCCTCGCACTCACAGCAAGCCTCGGGCAGTGGTTGGTGCAGTCGAGAGCCTAGTGTCCAGACTTCTTGCACTCGATCTTCCATGGGTTTTCTCCTGATGACTTGGGTGAGTTCAAAGCACCATCAGTTGCAACAGCTAAACTGCTAGCATTTCTCTTTTCACCCACCTCCAGAACCCAATTTTTGAACTCAGAAAAGGCCATGTCCAGTAAATAGATCATAGTTATGTGGGGTCTTATCTGGAATTTTTTCATTAAACAAATGAGAGTGACTCATCTACTCCTAAGAGACAGGTGGGGATCCAAAGACAGGAACATAAAACACATTTTTCTCTTCCTTGGGGGAGGGCATAACATATAACATAGTTTCTGGGCCTTTCCTGAGATAAAAGGTTACAAAGCCTAAATAGCTAGGATTTCATTCCACTTTTTATGTTTAAAGCAGAAATGTTTTAACTGAAAAATACTTTCATAATTTAAACTGCCATTCCAGTCCCTCTTTCACCATTTCCTAGTTTATGCTGAACCCAGCCATAGTGTAGTCATAGATGAGTTGTTGTTCTTTAACTTGGCAGGATCAGGCCTCTCCCACTGACACTGGTAATATTGGCAGGGTGTGTTTCATGAGGCTTCCCACGGCTCATCTTGGAGCCAAGAGACAGAGAGAGAGACAGAGACAGAGACAGAGAGAGACAGAGAGAGACAGAGAGACAGAGACAGAGAGAGACAGAGAGAGACAGAGAGACAGAGACAGAGAGAGACAGAGAGAGAGACAGAGAGACAGAGAGACACAAAGAGAGAGAGACAGGGAGAGACAGAGAGAGAGACAGAGAGACAGAGAGAGACAGAAAGAGAGAGACAGAGAGACACAGAGAGAGAGACAGAGAGAGACAGAGAGAGACAGAAAGAGACAGAGAGACACAGAGAGACAGAGACAGACAGAGACAGAGAGAGACAGAGAGAGAGTGAGAGAGAGACAGAGAACAGAGATAGAGACAAAGACAGACAGAGAGAGAGACAGAGAGACAGAGAGAGACAGAGACAGAGAGAGACAGAGAGAGAGACAGAGAGACAGAGAGAAAGACAGAAAGACACAGAGAGAGAGAGAGACAGAGACAGAGAGAGACAGACAGAGGGAGACACAGAGAGAGAGAGAGAGACCTTGAGATAGCATCCCATACATAAGGAAGAGACCTGATTTGAGTCCACAGGGTGTCCCTTGTGGGACTTAAGTACTCACTGGACAGGTGCCTCTGCCTGAAGCTAGGATGACCCTGCTGTCTTTCAGAGGAGAATAGAAGAAGCCCTCTGGAGGGATTTTTGTCTCCACAAGGGGACTATTAACTCCTTTGGGAGAGGGGTGTTGAGGCACTTGACAGCTGTATATAGCCCTTCAAAACCAGACCAGGGTGAAGATCCTCCCCGCCGGAACCCCCTTGGCCATGGCTGAGTAACGGTGATGGCTCTACTTAAGCGGAGCGGGGCCGCTTGAGAAGCAGCACCTCTTGTATTTACTCCAATACGTTCTTCAAGGCAATAGAGATGGAATCCTTTTTCTTTTTATTTCAGAAAAAGCCTTTAAAAATGTACAAATGACTAAAAGTTTCCTCAGTTAAGCGTGACTGGTTGTTCTTTGGTTTTGCTCATGGTTTTAAGGCACAGGTTTCTAAATAACCTGCATTTTGTTAGAGGAAACAAGGAAGGGAAGCAAACATGTTGAAACTCTTGTGGCTGAACTAAAACAGGTGCCAAGTCACATGACAAGACAAGATGGTGGTCAGTCATGAAGAAGACAAGATAGAGACACTCAAGAAGAAAGGACCATCTAGGGGAAAAGCATGGATGGGACTTTGAACTCAAACAAAGTGAAGTAGGATAAGCAGCTACTCAGGCAGTTTACCAAATCAACATCTATTTTCCCCCCAAAGTGTGAGAAAGCTGAGCTAAGTATCATGGAGAACAGAAAAGTAAGGCCAAAAAGGAATACTAAGTTCCAGGTCGCATGAATCACTGTCCTGCAGCTGGGTTAGTCACAGGTTCTCTGGCTGTGCTTCTGTGATTTGCATCTGCAATGCATAATCAAAAATGGGACAGGAGACAAAAGGGGACATAAATTTCAAATGGATCTCAAGGCCTCCTGTGGGTAGGAAAAGCACAAAAATCCTTCTTGACATTTTAGAGAGGAACAAACTAACAAACAAAATTTTGGTCAACAGCTCTTACCTGCTGCTCCTGACTGGCCTAATCAAATGTGCTATTGGGTTTTGTGGTACTGAGTTTCCTTCTATGGGTGGATTCTGGTTCTTTATGTCCTGAACAAAGACTTGGTCAGAACGAGCAGTAGCAAAGTTTTGTTAAAGTTTGAAAAGAAACAGGCTCTGCAGAGTGAATTTCAGCCGAATAAAGGTAGGGAAATAAGGTCACTTTACCACATGAGGGCGGACCATCACGCTAGGGCAAACACAGTGCCAAAAAATCAGTGAGGACTGTCCTTTATGTATCATCTACTCCTTAGACTGACATCAGGCCAGGCCAGCTCAGGTTCCCTTGAGAAACCCATGTGCGTGACTTTGAGGAATGTTCTGTCCTGTGTTGCAGAATCTTATCAGGTCTTCTTTCTCTGCCGGCTTTGGCCACATCCTACCTTACTTTCTCCAAAAGACGCATTTTCCCTTTTCCTCATGGTCACTGTGAGTCTGTTCACCAGCCTGTTCTTCTCTAGATTATACTTCTTTTCCATCCAAAATAAATGTACATCCTCACTAAATTTCTGTGTGTCTTTTCCAATTCTTTGTTGAGGACAGCAAGGACAGGAAGAATTCTCCTGGGGTCCACCATCCAATAACAACTGTAGCTGTGAGGATTATTTCTTTGATCTCTATTTCATTCCCTTGATCCATGTTTGCTTTCATGCCAGTCTCACGATGCTTTTGTTACTGTGGGAGGGAGTATATTTTGAAAATAGGTGTTGTGGTACTTCCACTCTTACTCTGTTTCTTAAGAATTGCTTTGGTTATTCAGGGTCTTTTGTATTTGGACATGAATATTAGGACTGCTATTTTTTCTAGTTGCATGAAGAATACCATTGGTATTTTGATGGACCTTGCTGGATTTCATAGGTTGTTATTGTAAACCCCAATATTGAGTTCAGTCATCCAAATATTGTAATCCTCTTTCTAGTTTTCCTCACAATCCAAATAATTATATTTATAATCCCATTGAGACCTCATTGGAATCTCAGCAAGTTAATTCCAATCTATCACCACCAATGCAACCCATGGCGAGGGTATAAACACCAAGACATATTCCAAGTTAAGGGTAGCCAAGGGGTCCTAAATCCAATCCCCATGAGGAAGTGCAGACAAAGGCCCTGATCCTAGGCCTCTCCCAGAATTTATTATCCTGTGAAGAAGGGGGGTGGCTCAGGGATGAGTGACTGTGAGGATGGCGGGAATTATGTGAGTAACTTGAGCTGGCTGGCCAGGTGCAAGAGTGGCATCTATGTAAATTGCAGAGATAAAGATATGTAGAATGATCAATTTACATAATCCAATTCAGGTAGCAATGGAAATTTGGGGGGGGGGGCTATCGTTTTGGTTCTAACATTCCCAGAGCAATTTGCTCTAACATCTCCAGTGCTCATATCCTGTACTTATCTATGTTGTAGGGAGAACACCATGCGAGGAAACAGGACTGTCTGTTGGCTATAGCAATTGCATGTTAGCACCTCAGCTAGTCTTATTTGCAATGCTTAAAGCCAGTTGAAGAGAGAAGGAAATACCCTGGCCAGATTTTTACATATCAGTGTAAGGAAATGAGTCTCCAAATAATCAAAGTCACAGTAATTGTTTTGGATTCAAACGGAGCCACTGGAGTTGTCTCTCACAGGTTGTCTTTGAAATACAGTCTTTTTAATAATATTAATTCTATAAGACCATGAAAATTATTTGTGTCTTCTATTGTTCTGTTTCTTTCTTTCACGGTTTTGTACTTTTCAAGCTTTTGTAGAGGTTTTTGCCTCATTTGTTAGGTTCATTTTTAATTTTTGCTTGTTTGTTTTTAAGCTATAATGAGCCAGGTGTGGTGGAACATTCTTGTAAACCCAACACTTTGGGAGGTTCAAGTAGGAGGAATGCAAGTTCTAGTGAGGCAGGAGATTAGGGCTTGGCAAACAGGCTGGGAAAGTGGGCGTGAGCTGTTGACCACAGAATTCCAGGACACATGCACAGAACAGTTTCCAAAGCCCTGCACATACAACTAGGGAGTGCTAACTGCAGTACTTCTTGTCAGAATTTGAGCAGGTTTCTCGACAGCCTAGACCTGATGCATAGCAGAAGACCCCCAATCCATCTAGTATATTTCAGTTTGTTAGTTGCCCAGGTAATAGCTCCAGTTGCAGTTTCAATTACTTTTGTCTCACTGTGATGCACTGTTGGTCACTGTGATGCATATTATAAGAACCAACACCCAATGGACAAGACATTCTGCTTCTGTATTTCCTGCTTGTTTACCCCATATGAGCCCTGGACCTTCAAAGATCAGAGCTTGGTATTTTGGGAATGATCCCAATCAGTGCCTGTCAATGTAAATAAATCTGCCTCCAAATCCCAGGTGTCATCGTGGTGTTCGTTAGTCATTGCAATGCTAGCTTCAGGAGTGGGAAGTGCAAGAAGACAATCATTGTCCAGCTGTTGTTTACGGGTGTAGCTCTCTTCTTACCTGTAGTTGACCCTAGAACCTGTTCTGTGGAGCATGTTTTTCTTTTCCTACCTTAGTAAATGTAAAAGCTCACTAACTTTTGTGCTCGTTTTCACCAGTTCTCTGTTCAGGACAGAAAGAACCTGGAAACCACTTCCAGAAGGAGACTCTAGCACCCCAAAACCTAGTGACACCAGCCCAGCCAGTGAGTTAGTGAAACACAGCCTCAAAATAAAAAGTAAAAAATGGTTGGAGATAAACTCAGAGCAAATGCCCTGGGATCAGTCCCAGCATATGGGGGAAAAAGCTGTTGTAAATGGAACTGGTTTCATGATTTTTTCCTCAGCTACTTCATTTTTGAAGTAGTTGGTAGTTTTACATATTAATTTGCATCTTCCATTTTGCTGAATTTGTTTATCAGATTTAAATGTATCTTTATACTCGTATTGGGGGTCCCCTTTTTTGAATGTTGCTGCTATCATTTCACAAAGCCTGGTCTGCACTTACTAAAGTGTTACTGGTTTTGGGGTGCTGGAGTCTTTTCTGGACATGGTTTCAAGGCTCTTTCTGTTTTTAACTACCTTAAAAAATCTTAGTATTTCCTATGGTTATGAGTAGGATTCATTCCATATTTCAAGTGTTATGAGTACCTATAATTATTTTTAAAAATAAAAATAAACCTCCTTCTAACCTGTATATCAGAATGTCATGGGATAACGTTTTTAAAACTCTCTCTCTCTCTCTCTCTCTCTCTCTCTTTCTCCTGAGAAAATTTATTAGGAATCACTCCAAATCTTTCTGAGGGCATAAAATGGGGTTTATGTCCATATTCTTGATCTAATCCTTTGCCCAAGACCATTATTATAGTGAGACTCTTGCCTACTGGAAAAATTAGAAATGAGAAGTCATTTTAATTTCCAACCTAGAAATCTCTGTCACTGTTTCATAATTACATTTTCCAAACTAAATGGTACAGTCCTTAGCTTTCCTCTCTTTTCCTATATACCTTGCCATAAATACCTGAAAAAGCCACGTGGCTCTTTGACTTTCTCTCACTTCATCATATATAATTCTCACATCTGTCTAGCAGCAGTGACAAGTTTGTTGAAGGTTACTGTTTTTCCTTCCTATTAATAATTTTTTCACCCATTTCTAGCCTTTGCCAATGGTTTTGCCTTTCTTTGAGCCTTTGCCAAGAGAATCCTTGTCCTCCTCAAGCCTTCGTCTGCTGCCAAGTTCCAAAGCCAGTGTCTTGTTGGAGATTTTACAATAGTCATCTCAGGCCTCTGAGTATTGATCTCTCTATTAGCCAAAATTTAATATCTTAGCTCAATGATATGTTTCCCAGTACTCTGTGAGGTGAAGGGCAGACCTACCAGTCTTGCCTGATATCACTAGAGCAGCTGATTTTAGTGTTGAAATTTCTGGGATCTTTGCTGTGTCTGGGTGAGCATCTTTATGCATATAGTCTTTCTACACCTCTCAGGATGTTCACACTAAGGTTCTCCAGCCAGGAAAGCTGTGCTTCAAGAAGGCAAGATGAAGTTCAAACAAGTACTTTTCAAGCCTCTACTGTTTGTCAGACTGCCTCATGTCTTGTCGACCAAACAAGACCCATAACAAAGACGAGAGTGAATATGTATGGAACTTACACAAATGCACGGGTGTTAGGAAGCATGATTAATTAGGAATTAGTAATTGGCAGTGCACTGCATGAATGTTAAATACAGGAATGCAGAAATGAAAAACAGATGTCAAAATTAGAAAAACAGCTTTAGAATATAGGCAAAGGAAAATAAAGAAAATAAAACAGATATTGGTTATTCAACCTTGAAACTTAAAAAATGCTGTTTCACATGAAAGGAATATAATGTACATATGGAATGGTCACTAAAAATTATTATGTATCAACACTCATACATAATTTAGAAGAAATGAAAGAAAAAACTTAAGAGAAAAGATAAATGTAAGGTTAGTAAGATAAAAATCTGATAGAGAAGATGATAGAGGAAAAGACCCTTTTAAGCAACCAAATGAAAAGTTGGAGCCAGATGTGTTGCAGAAATTCATTGTGGGATTATTGTAGATCATGCATGTTTTTCTAAATTAAGTATAAATAGTGATCTCTTTCACTGTCAGAATGTGGCTCAAACAGGCATTTATTTTAAAGAGTTTTAAGAATAAGAAAATAAAAGATGCAACAGAAATTTTAACAGTTTTAAGAGTAAGAAAATAAAAAAGTAAGAGTAAGAAAATAAAGAGAAAATAAAAGAGTAAGAGTAAGAGTAAGAATAAAATATCCAACAGAAATTTTAACAGTAACATTCAGTGCTAGGAGATAATATAATAATACCTACAGTATGTTCCAAAAAGACCCAAGATATTTAAATGTAATCAAACTTTTCTTCAAAGTTCAATGATTTTAACTGAAATAATTTTTAATGATAAGATATCTTTATATGTAATGAAGACATATCTTTTTACGGAAACTAACAGTAGATAAACGTTAGCCAAAAGAAAGCTTTCAGGAGGAGCTTTAGCAAGAGAACATGTAATGCCCATCCACTGTACTTAAACTGGACTGAACTGAACATACATTTATCAAAATTGAATATGAGTGTCCTGACATAGCAGCAATGAAAAAGTAGTAAGGATATAGAGATGAACAGAAAAAATACATGTAGAGTGGATTTGCTGGCTTATTCACCCATCTTATGTGAAAATCTAGGAGTGTAATCTGAAGTGAACAGAGAAAGAGCACAAAGTTAAATGTATTAATTAATAAAAGGGAAGCACTGAGTTACTTCTTTAGAGTGAATGTAAGTGGTACCAAAAAAGCAAAGAGAGGTGAGTAGAAAGGAACAGAAGCCCAACTAATTGCTGCTCACGGGAAAGCGTGAGTGGGTGTGTTTTAAAAAGATGGAACACTGCTTGGGCCCATAGCCCCGCCCTTCACCCCCAGGAAGGCTCGCAGAGACCAGCATCGCGGCCTGTCTGTTTGAGAGCCGAACCTCTGGGACCCGCAGAGTGGCCTGGGCTGTTTGGATTGAAAGTCTGCGCAGACCTGCATCTCGGCGCGACTGTTTGGGACTGGTAGGCCCGCCCTTCATCCACAGGGAACTGCCTGGAGACCAGCATCTGGGCCAGGTCTATTTGGGCCCGTAGCCCTGCCCTTCACCCCCAGGAAGTCTCGCAGAGACCAGCATCACGGCCTGTCTCTTTGGGACCCGAACTTCTCGGACCCACAGAGTGGCCCGGGCTGTTTGGATTGGGGATATTGTGGAGACCGGCATCTTGGCCAGGTCTGTTTGGGACCGGGAACCTTGCAGAAACCAGCATTTTGGCCTGACTCTTTGGGACCTATAGGCCCACCCTTCACTCGCAGGGAACTGCCTGGAGACCTGCCTGGGACAAAGCACGGTGGCCTGGCCTGCCTGAGATTCCACAGGCTCCAGGCTGACCACACCTAAGATTTGCCTTACAAATTAGAGAGCCAGGGGCACACAGAGGAGAGTTAGGACCCTGTGAGGAGGCCAAGAGCCTGTGGGGGAGCCACTGCCCCTCCAGGAACTGATGGTATAAGAGGTAATTCGCCACACATGCAAAGAAAGCTTTGGAACACCACTCAAAGTAAGGAAATATAGAAAAATGACAAAAGGAAAGACCAAAAGCCAGGCTCAAAGCCCTAGCCCTCCCCAAGAAAGCTTAGAAGCCGTGTAAATAGAAGAAAAAAGAAGCCATACATCTGAAATGTCTGAAATGATATCAAATGAAATAAATATGCAAATAGGGAAAGCTATGGAGAAATTCAAATCAGAAATACTTGCCCAGGTAAAAGAAGAATTGATAAAAATAGTGAAAGAAATAGTGAACGCATCTAGTGAAAACACAGCTAAAAAATTAGAGGAACAAAGCAAACAGATAGAATCCCTGAAAGAACAATA